>JABUQX010138734.1:0-21403 GCA_015478945.1 Trachelipus rathkii
TATAAGTATGAATGATATGGTAGTAATATTTATAGGACACATCAAAAGTAAGTAGTAGTCTACCTATCAAATAGATAAAATGTATCCTAAAAAATATACGGGGTCTTAAAGATAATAACCTAATATATTATATCGAAATAATATAGAGACTGGGTTAACGGATAAATTATTGTAATAATTGTTAATACGGATCGTGACTCTCTAAAATGGCTCATAATAAAGATTATAAGTTCACATGACTAATTATACCTGAAGAATATTGAAGATGTCCGCTTGGAAATATATTGAGAATGATAGTAAAATATCTATAGTTCGCCATCGGAGGAGGGACCACGGATTAATGTTAATATTACGTAATATTAGGTAATATTCTTTCAAGACAGAAAGCAGTTTTACATTCGAAACAGAAATCCATTTCAATGTGCCACAGTCTCACTTGGGATAGACCCTTTCGCGGAAACCGAGAAGACGTGCGAAATATCATTTTTTAATTCTACCCACCCAGGGTAGATTCTGGATCCCTATATTATAGAATGGTTCCTCACTTATAAGGGTCATACATTTTTATTTTTTTTTATTTTTTTTTTAACTATGTAATTTATTATTTTTTATTTTCACTCCTGATTTCTCGGTTAACTAAAATTTCTAATCATTATTATTTCTCGCAGCATAACTGTACAATTGAATGTGACGGGGTCACGTTAAGGGGGCTGCGAAGCACGACGGGGGCACAGGGGGGAACCGTTTTCCAATAACCCTCCGTAGAGGGCAGCGAGGACCCATTCCCGCGACCATATAATATAACCTACTATACTCTATCCCCATAAGGCGGGGGGTTTTCAAAAGGAGCAATCCCTCCCCTTGCGGGGAGGCATCTAGTCCTATACTACCTTCAGTAGTTCCCCGGCTAAAGGCCCGAGATGGCACCGCGATCCTCGCAATCGTGTCGGTAATACCCTTTGCGGTAATTCCTAGACTTACTTTTCCTTACTAAAATTTTATCAGGATTAAGTTGCCACGTTATTCCTTTTCGCTGTAGCAATTGTATTTTTTGAGGCATAATGTGTTTTTTTTTTTTTTTCTTTTTTTTTATTTTTTTTTTTTCCTCGCAATTTCCGATCCCTAAACGTCTCTTAATGTACATAAGCTTAACGCTGTGAAAATTTTTTTTTGAATCGCGTAGCTTTCCTACCGTTCGTTGGGCGTATAAAGTAACTTTTAAACCAAATATAATATATATAATATATTAACGCCTATGATTATATATATATATAATATATAAATATTATATATATAATTCTTTTATAGTAATATATAACTATATATATATAATCATTATATAATTATATATATTATATATTAATATACATATATGTCACTTACCTCTTTTACATTATATTCGAAACTTATCTGATTATATCTAAATAATTAAAGATATTATATAATATAATAAGTTATATTTATATTAATATATTTTTTTGGGCACTCTTAACTTCTTTAAGAGAGAAAGGAAGGACTTATTTTTTAGCAAACACACCACGACCATCTTCCATCCAAGTTCTTGAAAAGTTGCCAAGCATGAATTTCCTTACAATTCTTCAAATTATTTATAGGTAAAAGATGATACCAAAGTTGACCTTTCCGCTTATTTCACATCCGGCATTTGAAGCATCAAGATCTGCTCACCCAATTGGCAGTCATCCATCCTATAATTGGCCATCACATCATACATCAAGAATATTATTGTGATTTATAATTATAATATAATAACACTATTGGACCCTCTTTTTTGCAGAATAACCCTTTGAGAAAATTTGTTAACTTCAATGGCGCATGTGCGCTCCGAGTTAACGAAATAGATGGAAACAATCGTGTTTTCTTTGACAACCGAGTACATTATCTATAAATTGAGTAAACAAAGTTAATGAATTATATATATTATATATATCATTTGTATTTAAATAATTATCTATTTAATATATATATTATCTATTATTTATTTATTATTATTATATATTTAAAAATATATATATAAATTAATTGTAAGCACTTTATTATTTTCAGTTATATCAAATAAATCAACTTTTTTTCACATAAGATACTTATAAAAATAATTATTAGTATTCCTTAAAAAATGTAACCGGTAACCTTCAAGGTAAATTTTGAATTTATTTAATAAAATTTCTATATATCATATATTTAATTTTAACTATCTTTATATATATTTATTAACTATATCATTATAATTTAATATTTGTTGGGGAAACTCTTATTTAAATGTTTCAAAATCTAAATGAATTCTTTAAGTTTAATTTAATACACATTATATATATTATCATATCTATTAATAATTCATATAGTCCAAACTCCACTGGGTTATCTTCACTTACGGATTCAATTTTATAAATACTGCACTCGGATACTTTCAAAAGGTATATCGAGTAACCTCTCCTTACCATGATATCTCTCCCCAACGGAACCCCGCAATTACCAAAGAATTGGCACTCGAAATTATAATAGTATACACAAAAAAAGTATCAACACTCAACTATGGTGTTTAAAATATAACATAAATATATCTGATGGTTTATAAAAACACCATTTTATTTTTTCATAACGGGATCGTGTCATTCTTATTTTGAGGATAACTAGTGTAAATATTACTATAAATAAACAAACAAGTTATTCATCTACCACTATCTTAACCCTTTTTAGAATAAATGTATATTATCTGCAAATGAAGGTTTGCACTTTATTTTATTACAATTTATAGCACAGCAGAGCTACACACACAAACACCCTACCCAGACACATGTAACTTAACACATATCACACAACACTCACACACACACACACACCAAACACACTCCCAATTCATTACTCATTGAAATGAATCTAGTTCTTAAATTAGAATAGCACTTCTTGCCACAACACATCAAACGCTAACTCCACTAACAGCACTCACCATACTCACATCCACATCCACAACTAAACAATTTTCCTCCAGCTTCACTAACGAGACACTACCACACACACACTACACCACGGCACACATTTCCAACACAACAACTACATCTACTATTTTCAACACACAATTTTGCCGAAGTAGGCAGAAAAACCACACCAAAACACGCCTCATCAACACCACACTAACCAGCACCATCAAACCTGCGATTTGGAGTGCTAAGATCAAGTATCGCATTTCAGAGCTTCTGTACCATATGTCTTTGATACTTCTCTGAGTTACCACACACACTAACCAACTGATAATAATAAAATTTTTTCAACTTCTTTCAGTGCAGAACAAACACCAGAAACCTATTTTATTTAAGTCTGTGACATATTGTTGATAAATTCAAGGACCATCACCCTCACAACCACCGCACCCAGCAGAAACACCCCACATCCTACTCGTAATTTATTTGCACACACCCCCCTCTCTTCCACTCCATCACACCCATCACGACCACACCACCACCCCCTCAACTTGCAAACACAACCAACACAACCCACAACACCATATTTCGATCGCTCAACCAACCAATCATTCACTCACCCGCCAACAACACCCTCCATCAACACACACTGAACAACATCCACCTCTACCAAAACATTCCACCAACTCACAACACACACTTTATTACACATCACATCACCACCTAGCTGCACAACGAGCACACACTACACACACAACAAACATCTCAAACACAATTCACTCCACCACAACATCAACTACAACCCACTCCCCACACACCCACACACAACACACACACACACACACTCACACACACATCACATTCTTCACTTATCTTATCAACAACCCTTTTTATATCCTTCCACGACACACATAGAATGACTTGCACCCAACAGCATTTATTTAAGGTAGATATAATTGGAGCAGCAATAATTCAGACCATTTTGTAGTTTCTTTCACAAACACTACACCTCATTTCACAACCACATCACACAACAATCAACACACCCACATCACTAACACACACACTCTCCACATTACACATTACACTCATTGCAATCAACAGCTAAACCACATTTTAACTCACGATAACTAGGTATCACATTTACCATATCATACAACATTATCACGGCATCACACTGCCTTCATCATTTTCTCACACACATCAGGTGGAATATATGGGTCTACCCGGTAAACAAAGGTTCTCAGCATTTATTAGGCTAACATATAGGGCAATCTACCTGTTTAATAAAATACACTCCTTTTTCTAATCATATACACTGGAATTTATTTTGACATAACAAGGGATATACCATTTACTACAAAAAATTTCTCACTCCACACCAGTTCCCAGTTGCTAGCTCCACATAAGGGCGCTATTTACCTACTACAACGCGGTATAAAGGGTTTTCACATTAAATAAAGGATCTTAGCATTCATTTGGAACTAAGAACAATTACTTTTACAATTGGCGGACAAACCTGGACATCTCCATTTCTAAACATGAATAAAGCAGGTTTCGAATCTAGTCAAAGCTAACCCCACTTAAACAACAGGTATACTATACGTATTCAACATCCATAAAAACAGTTATACATAGTCTCACACTTATTTGATTTTTTTCTCAAGGCATATCTCAGGAACATGTTCCAACCTAAAGAAATTAAATGACATATTCACACACGCCTATTAACAACACATCACACTTAACACACTGTCATACATCTGTTTTTCCGTTTCCTCATATCTTCATCACACTATCACAACGCATCAACCAATGATTAACAAAGGGGTATAAATGTAAAATTAAAGTAGAATAAAAAAAGTTACACAAAAATTTATAAACTTAAATAAAATTACAAAAATAAAAAAATTAAGACACCTTTACAAATTTGTTATTTTTTTGTCTTTACCAAAAAAAAAATAATTCAGAAAATTAATTTTTAAATAAAAAAAAAAAAAAAAATAAAAATGGAAAAAATACAATAAAAGTATAACCAATAAAAATAAAAAATAAATAAATTTAGAAAAATAAATTAATAAAAAAAATAAATAAAAAAAATAAAATCTAAAATAATAAATTTAAACACAAAGTTATTAACCAAACTTATAAAAGAGATAAAAAACTTATAAAAAAATAGAACAGTTATATGCATATAAAAAGATACTTTATAGAAAAAAAAATAATATTAATATTAGTTAAATGTTCATCAATTAAAACCAAATGAGATTTGAAAAATATAAAATGTTTATGTATGTTAGCCAATTCATTTAAAATAAAACGTGTTTTACTTTGGGCAAGTATGCAATGCAATTACGAGTATGTGAATCATGTAGACTCTACAGAATCAGTTATGTGAAAATCAGTAAAGGTGTTAACTGTAACTAAGGAGAATAAATGACACCTCCATCACTCATCTACACCACCATAAACACACTCACACCTACACACATACCTACACCACACACACATAATACACACACACACACATAGGAATATATACTTAACGTAACAAGTTTTCACATTAATAAAGGCTAATAGCATCACCTGAACTAAAAAATATAATGTAGCAACGACAATAAACCAAAGCACCCTTAAAATTACGAATGAACTGCTAACATTTAACACAAGTATCCACACTTGGAACACTCAGCCAAAGTAACTACCCAGCAGAGATAACAGAACAGAATTCGTACTCTATTTAAATTTTCAGGCTCATGTCTTTAAACATATCATACGTGTATTTTACACACTAATCAGGTAAGTCGCGAGTAACTCATTGTAACAAAAGGGATTTATTCTTAATTGCATATCACTTATATCATCAATATAAGGTGTCACTTTCGTTTTCGTAGTTAAAACATCATTTTTGACATCTCATTTGATATATCAGTATCTTATAAATAATAGAATCGTTGACAGTAGAAGAGTTAGCTGGAGAGGAGCATAAACAAAAATTTTACCCCCTCTCTAAATACAAAATTTAAAAATTTACTAAACCCTTCAAATAACCAAATTTGCACCGGCCGGTTGAGCACTCAACAGTTTCAGTCTTGGGGTGTTTCCACATTAAAGTTTATTGCGGTATATTTATCTTACATATAAAACTGCATAAAATAATATTCTTCATCTAACTTTTGCTGTTATTTCCACTTTCCATCAAAGTAATATTTTATTTACAATGAAAGATACCTAATTCTTAAGAAATACAGTTTCATTAAACTCAAAGAGTTCAGTAAGGCGAACTACATTACATTTCTCTGCAGAAACAACCACGAGATTGACGCACCTATAGAAGGGGATGTGAATCCTTGCGAAGTGGATCTCCTCGAAGGGTGTAAGCGGGCTTTATGCCACAGTCCCGAAGGTTCTGAAGGCACTGCCCACCTACGGAGGGGTAAGAAGCCCGCTTACACCCGCTTCGGGGTTGATCCCCCCTCGCAAGGTATTCACACCCTCTTCAAGCGGGCGCATATCCCCTGGTTATCTCACGGAGGTAATGTGTTGCTTTTTAGATACTTTGGTTAATTGAATAATGTTTCATTCTGTAGTGTTACAGGATACGGGGTTTTTATGATTAAATATTACTATGACAATGTGGAATAAACTTGATTTAGTGTAGAGAAATGATTGAGTTTGTTGTTGTAAGAGAAATTATGGTGTTGAAGCATAGACGATAGGTATGTGTTAAAACGATTGAGCTCTCAGGGCTAAGAGTTTGTTTAGGATGTTTGAGTAAATGCTTTTAGGAATGTGATATGCCGCTAAAGAACTTTTGCTAATGTGTCCACGATACTACAGATCAATATGGTTCCACAAATTATGGATGTTTATAAACTTTACTCGAAAATCAGAGCATCACTTGTAGGAAGATTTTGGGTGTCAAATATTCATCAGCAATTTCATTATAAGTTAAAATGTTTACTCTTGTTTTACCTGTTAAAAATAATCATTGAGTATGATCGAGAACTGCTTCTGAAAATTGTAAAAGGCTTACGTTATGTAACCTTGCTGTTAGTATTACTTTGCCCTGTTGTCACAGTGTGAAAACTTTGTTAATAATAGTTACGCAAGTTTTATTCGTGCTTAAGTGCTTTAGGTTTTGTCGTGGTACATTAATTTGGAATTATTTTTCACGCTGTATATGTTTCCTTCCTTAAATGTGAAAGAACGTGATTCAACCCTACGTGTGTCAGTACAACTGGTTGTTTGTTCTCTTCTGTTGTATGTAGTGTGTGTTGTGTGTGTGGGTATGTAGTTGTCGTGTGCTAGTACATGTGTAGTGGTGTCATTTTATTCCTTAGTTCACAACAAAACCTGTGCCATCACATACATTGATTCTGTCCGACATGCTACATTATCCCTCATTGCCATTGCGGATCTTCAAAATTAACCGTTTCTAAATTTGAAGAACTAATCAGATATATTTTTTCAAATCGCATTTTTTTTAATAAAACGATTTACAATTTATATATTTTTTTTTTTTTTCGGAGACAAAATTTGATTATTTTATTTATTTATTTATTTTGTAGATTTTATTTACATTTATACTTTGTGTTATTTATTATTTATATTTAATTGTTTATTTTAAATTTTTTAAATTTATTTTTCTGACTTATTTTTTTATTTTTTTTATTTTTATTTGTTATTTTTATTTGTTATTTTTTTCATGATAAATTCCTATTAGGTTAATATTTAAATTTTTATTTTTTCTACTCTATTTTTTTTGGTAAGTTTATTTTTGCCATTTATAATTTGGTGTTTAATTTTTTTTCTATTTCAAGTTTTTTAAATTTTAACTCTTTTTTAATTTCTTTAATTTTCTCTTAAGCTTTATTTACATTTATACTCTTTGTTTAATATTTGTGTGTGTGGTGTGTGTGTTTGTGTGTGTGTGTGTGTGTGTGTGGTGTGTGTGTGTGTTGTGTGTGTGGCGTTGTTGCTGTCAATTGTTATTTAGTTGAAGAGTGTTAGAGTATAATGCTTGACTAAAAAATAAAAGTGGACTAACGTATGTCTTTATCGCATGTAATTTCATTTCTTACTGGTTGTTTATGATGGGAACTTTGTCAATAATGTTGAATTTCAGCAATCTTCATGTTAAGGTGTGTCGGTTTTTGTCGCTGTACCATTATTTCTAGTTCAGATGATGCTAATTAAGTCTTTATTAATGGAAATAACTTTGGTTGAGATCTTAGAGTTATATCAATGATCAGTTTAAATGTGAGATCATAGCCTGTTTCCTGGAAAAGTTCAATAATGACGAGGTCTAAAATATCAAGTGATGATGTAGTTACAATGTCGAACAAATCGCTTTTGCATTGGAGCCAAGAAACTAATTCCCAGGCTCCCCAAAAGCTTGAGGTAGTCGTGGTTTTCTGTTGTGTGATTTGTGTGTGTGTGTTAATGTGTGTGTGGTGTGTGCGTATGTCAATTACTGTAAGTTTCCTCCGTACTCACAGACTAGCTAACTGTTTTCAATATACATGATTCTGTTTACCACACTACATATCGTCATATGCTTGCATCTTGCAAAGATAACCGTTTTTCTAAATGTTGAAGACTACATTTATTATTTTCAAATTCATTTTCTTTTTATAAAAGTGAACAATATATATTTTTTTTTTCCCTATAGTTGAATCATGCATATACTGTTTTACTATTTTTTATGTTTATTTTACGATTTTATTCATTGTGATATCTTTTATATTTTAATTTTTATTTTTATTTTTTTAATTTATAAAGAATTTTTTTAACTTTATTCTTTTTACTTTTTAATAGTTATCTGTTATTTTATTTGTTAATTTTTCATTTTTTTTTTTTTTATTTATTTTTGTATCTATCTTAAATTTATTTTTCTAACTTTATTTTTTTGTGACCACCGAGATATTTTGCATTTATAGTCTTTGTGTACTTTAATTTTTTTTTTTTATTTATTTTTTCTAATTTTCTAATACTTTTTTAATTTTCTAACTTTAGTTTAACATTTACAGTCTTGTTTAAATTTTTTTATTTTTAAAATTTTTTTATTTTTTTTTTTATTTTTTTTTAATTTTTAGATTTTATTTCTTTAAAACTCAATTAAATGATTTTTACTTTCTTGATTATATGTTTTTGTAATCGTTTTTTAACTGTAAAATTTGTACCGTTTTTGTGTGTTGTTTTGGTGTTGTGTGGGTGGTGTGTGTGTGGTGTGGGTGTGTGTGTGTATTGCTGTGTGTGTGTGTGTGTGTGTGTATGTTATGTTATTCTTAAATATTGATTGTTTATATGAGATTGCTTGAAATAAAACACAGTGCACATAGGAACGCTTTTTGGATTGTAATGTTCATGTTACATCTGTCCTGTGTTAAAGTGAGGACACTACTCTTGGTTAATTTGAAATGGCTTATTCAGTTAATAGGTGGTTGCTCATGTTGTCGCTGTGACATGATTCTATATCGATTCAGATGACCTGCTCAAATATTAAATTGTATAATGTGAAAATATTTTGAATTACGTTAAGAGTATATTCAATGATCGTATGATATAATTTAACACATGGTTGTAACGTATAGGGCGACCGTTCGACGATACTGCGAATTTGTCACATTCCGTTAATGACGAAACAATACCCATTGCGCCGAATGCCGAATATTATATTAGTCGGCTTTTTTTTTTTTTTTTTCTTTTTTTTATTGTTACTTTGTAATGTCACCGGTGGTACTTCATGTGGTTAGGTGGTCAGTTTTAACGCACCTTATGGGAGTTAGTTTCCAGGGGTGGGACCGGGTCGACAGCGGTATTAATTTTCGGTCAACGGAAGACCCTGACCACTAGTCCGCAAACGTTCCTTTCGGAGCCGCTGGCATCGGTCCTGAAAGGCCTGCGGGTGGGCGCTAACCAGGGCGTATCCGGGGCCTGGAACCCTTTGATATGCTCTGAGGATCGCGCTCCCGAGAGACCACTCAGAATCGATTTCATCTTTCTTACATTATATCTTCAGCATACTGTTTTGGACGCCAAATATTTAAGCTTCGTCACACTAATGATCTAAGTTTCTCAGAACGTTGATTTCCAGTATGGTACTGTCATGGGTGAGCCCTACTTGGAGTAGTATGTTTTTGCTCAGATCCCCCGTAATCCGATTTAATTTATAGGTGACAAATTTTTTATATCAATTCATACATCCAATTCTATATAAATATACAACCTTTATACTAGATATTTACAAATATTACATATAATACTTATATTTTTTTTTCACTCGATATAGGTCATTATTATTATGATATATAGGGGCTATAGTTCAGCTTAAGTTAAGTATATGTTTTTTATTAATTTTAAAGTTATCACTCAGACAAATATTTCAAAATACTTTCTTTCCCCCTTTTCCTTTTACTATAGAGTATAATAAAAAGAACAAAAAAGCGTAAGAAGGGTGCGTTATGCGAGCCTCTGCTCCTTTTTTGCTCTTCACTGACTGCATAATTCCATGAGTTCCGAAGCTCTTAAGACTTCGCTGATCTGAGGAAGGGTCGGGAGAGCTAAAAAGGCTCTATCTCGTCTCTTATAATGTTATAAATGTTGTTCCCCTATTGGGATCGAAGCTGGGTGGTTAATAATTTACGTGATGACATTTTTAAACCCAATTATATATAATATATATAGATTGTGATATATATATGATTAATATTTATATATAAATTATATCTCAGATGTTATTATTAATTATAATTCCTGTATAATTGAAAATTCATTATTTTAATAGTATTTTATATATTATATATTATATATATACTTTTATAACTCATAAGTATTATTTTAGTATAGTATGTTAATTTATAAGAAAATTAAAAAAATATGGTAAAGAATACCACTGCAGCTTGATGGCTGTACCCTAAGTCATGGTTCTGGATAATACATGAATTGTTTCCTAGGGTTATAACACAAGTACCTTATACCCATCCCACTTAAGGAGCAAGTAAAACACATAATCCAGCACTTGCATAGCACAGTGAGTGAATTTATTGATTATCATAAGCCATATTACCGACTCAATTAATGCATTTGGTGGACTTAATAAATCTGATGCACTCAGATTCACTCGTGACCATTTATAACCAATTAATGATGCAGTAATAATATAGTATTTATTACGATTATCATTTTATTTTCATATATAATAATTATCAAATTTAATGTCTTTTAAATATACTTAAAATAATCACGTTAATTTTAAAATAAAATCGAATAAATCGGATATCACACGGGTAGTATACATAATATTATAATGGGAAAGTTTTCAAAATTAAAGACAATCTAACATGCATAAACTGCATATTCGAATAAGCTAAATTACGATGTATATCGATTGCAATAATCGATGCAATCGGATTAGCATATATTAAATACATCGAGAGTATATATATCGGTTTACCATAATAGCAATTTGAAATGCTCATTGGTCTTATATTACGAGTTTAAATAGCTTATTAGGTAATTTCAAAATAATCTGAAAAATTCAAGCATTTGGTAGGAAAACAATTTTTGAAAAACTCTTATATAAAAAAAAAAATAAAAAAAAAATAAAAAAAATAAAAAAAATAAAAATATATTTCTGTTTTTGTTTTTATTTTTTTTTTTTTTTTTTTTTTTTTATATTTTTTTTAAACACATTTTGTAAATTAAATATCATTCCCATTATTTTTACTAACTAAAGTTTCGATTATTATCGTATGGATTAATAAATCATCTCTCCTCTTAAAGTCCGCTAGCATATTATCTCGAATATGTTTCGTTTTATTAAAGTAACAACATAGTAATTAATAACATAATAGCTCACGATAATCAAGTACATAAGCCATAATATACTCAAATTATCTTCCAACCAAGATTTTAACTTAGTTCAGCTTTTATCTTCAACCATGCACCTCTGGATTTAATAATGCAATATTAATAATATATGATAAGAATAATTAAATATAATAATATGAGAAATATAAAAATAATTTATTCTTTTACAAGTTTAATATTTCAATATCTAAAATATGGCAGAATACAATATAAGTTATCGATTTACATAATAGTATATTTCATATATTATTATTAATAAAATTAATAAAAATATAATAATAGATATAAATACAATTAAATATAATATATATAATAATTATATTAAAATTATATCTAATATTATAATAAATATTAATCATAATTAACCATCATTAGGGATCACCTATAAATTTTATATGGACGACAAACTACCATGCGCCTATGCGCTCAACCCCTCTCGAGTTCAAATAATAAAAGAGTTGACCCATAAACTAAATTAACTGACTACACGCTCCTATAATAAGGTCTACTATATTTATATGTTGCCTTTTTGCTTTGCGCCTCTGCGCCTTTAAAAGCCTGAGCGCCTCATTTAGCCATACATCCATAGCTGTCCTGCCAACTTATTAATTTTGTACGTACCTTAACAGCGTAAGTACAAGCATGTTTTTATACGAAGAAAATTATCTGTTAATTCATTGTAAATTCAAAGCACCGTAACTAATAAGTTCTAACACGTCCTCTTCCAACATATGTACACAGAAAAGAATCAAGCCATTGCTCAGAAAAATGTAAAATTTTCAAGCATGTTGTCAAGATAGTATACGTTTAAAGAAGAAGAAGATAGTTGTATATAAAATATAATTAATCATTATTAATAATAAGTAAAATATAATATAATTATATAAATATTATAAATATAATATTATAAATATATTATAAATAATATTAATAATAATATTAACAATATTTAATTAATTCTAATTAATATTCATCTATCATTAAACCTATGAGTCAGGCTTCGATAAACACCAATTATTGTAATGGGATGTGGTTCAATATCAGGAAGATTTCTATATAATAATTAAATAATTCAATTTAATTATTAATAATAATATAAATAATATATAATTCATATAATACATCTAATTTATCTATCTCGAACAGTTCTACACGACTCGTATAATTTACGAGATAAATTACTCTCCTATTTAATCATATTTAATAACTTAAGAAAATAGAATTATGTGCTCATCGTAAAAACAAATAAAAAAAAATTAATTTTAAAACGGAGTCCGCTTTCTACTGTTCAATAAATTCAAAATGAAATTAAATTTTTAAGTTTAATTTACTTTTTTTCTGATATTATTTAAAGTATTTTTGCATATTATTTAAATTAATCATTTTGGTATGATTATAAATATTTTTGTTATATATAGATATAAAATTTATTAACATATTGTTTTTAAATAGCTACGATAAAATAGTAAGTCTAATGAAATAATTTAGTTATAAAACAAATAAGAAATGCTTTAAAGTTAGTTTTCTTTTTTTTATGTTTTTAAAGTTATTTAATAGCGTACTATTCAGCCTTTTACGTTACAATTTTCGCGCATAATCCTTTGTTTATTCTTTAGTAATTTCAATTTATTCAACCAGTTAACATCAGAAAAGAATAAAACAGAAAATTAATTATCATATCTTTATCAAACTTGTAAAATAATGCGCTTCTATATGCCGAATACAACATGAGCATAATAACATGAGTGCTGAAGTCACCTCAGATATATAATTACCAATAAATCTAGAAAAATATATCTAAATTAAATATATATATTATAATATATATATACAGATTATAACTATATAAATATATAGTATATACTATTATATATATATATATATATATAAGTAACGTAGTAGAACTTGAGCTGTTAGAAATAATATAGAGTTTTTCCGTGCTACCGAGTTCTAACAACACTTTACGGTAACAAAATAGAATGATTTTTTTCTGTTCATAAAGGCTATTCGATAAAATTTTGGCATAAGTATTAAACTAATAAGTACCAAGCTTACTACTAACTTTATATAAAATAATTATTACCTTTTATTTTGCGCTTACAAATTGATAGTGCGCCTATCGGTGGCGCAACGCCCATGATATTACGAAATAAATTCTCTATGATAACATATATATATATATATATAAATAATATAATTAATATATATTAAATATATATAAATTATATATATAGAGATAATAATAATAATTATATTAAATAATATATTATAATCTTCTATTTTACTTGTTTGTTGATATTAAATTATACCTAACTATATGAAAATATCATGATATTTAATAATGATGTATATCATATAAGTTGATAAAAATTATTTGTATTTTTTTTTAACAAGATTTTTATGTACGTATATCACCTTCCTCTCCAGCCATATATATATATATATATATATTAAATTAAAAATAATAATAATATAAGTATAATAATATAATAATAAATATATTATAAATAATAGTATATACATATTACATAATTTCACTCATATATATTCATCTTAATTACAACTTACTCAAATAATTGCATACAAATACAATACAATCAATATAATATCTAACACTCATTCTACTGTTTCCCTCATCTCATTAACAATTCTCATACATTATTATATATATTAGTATATACCTATTATATAATATATAGTATCATCTATTAACATAATAATTTTGTTTTGTGTGTGAAGAAGAATTGCGTACATGAGCCCACATTATACAATATAATAAAGATACAAAATGGTGAACAATAGTAGTTTACAAAGTTCTTTTGAAGATTTTATTTCATTTAATAAAACAATTAATTTCTATATTTCATTACATCATTCTATTTACCATTATTTTAATAATACTTAAATAATATTTTCATAGCAAAATTTACGCTATCCTAAACTATGTTTCTATTTTTGAGATAATTTAGTAGTAAATTTAAGCTAAACATATAAAGGATTAATGGAAGTTTCAGGTGTCATTTTTGCCGCTGACCTTATATATTATATAAATCTTATATATATCTATTTAACTTATTATATATATATTATATTAATATATTAAATATAATTATATATTAATTATATATATATATATATATATATACAGCCGATGTTCATGAACAGTATCCAGTGTCAGCTCTATGAGTTAAAGAAAGATCCACCGAGTCCTTCAAGCATTTATGTTTGCAGTCTAGGGTTATGTTTTCATACTTCTAATCTTTTTTCAATCACTGGAATATTATAAATGGAAATAATAATAATAATAAAATAATAATCATCAAAATTATTTCACGTTTTTATAGAACTTCATATCTAAAGTCATTAGCCTATAAACCACCATATATATATATATAATATATACTCTATTATTTACTATTATATATATATATAGTATATATATATATATATATAACTCATCATTTATATTATATAATATTTATTAATATAATCTGCTAACTATGTGTATTATTCCAGGTATGCGTGGATCATATATATATATATTATAGCCTTTATATTATATCCTCTATTTTATCCTTTATATCTATAAATATTACCTACCTACTCTATACTTATATATATATAATCTATATTCTAGGTATAAATTTGGCATAACTCAAGTTGCTTATCTTTTACGGGCTTACGTCAATGAGTATATAGATACTATAACCTCTCACCTAATATATAATAACTATTATACTAATTTTACATATCATCTATATACATATTTCCCTACTACCTATCTATATATTAACTAACATACATACTCGTCTTAACCTTATATATATTAGCATATAATATAGCATATTTAACTCTCAATATATATTTAAGCTATATAATAACTTACAACTAAATATATATTTAGTATATATTATATAAGATCCGCTATAATTTAAATATTATATAATAGATTATATATATATTAATGTTTACATAGCATATACATATTTAGGATATGATACCGTAGCCGTCTAAGTTCTATCATTTTTAAGGTTAAGAGGAAATAGTCACCACAGCCATAGTTCTGTCTGAATGCACACTATCGAGAGGCTACAACCAACCACCGATCGCGGGATACCTAGGGTTATTCATTAGATGCAACAAAAAAAACCAAAACCATAAACAAATTTATAGAAAGTCTCATTTTACACCGAGTAACGTATACAAGGGTCAATAAAATAGGTTTTCCTATATATTATATAATTATTAACATAATTTTAATTATCTTACTTTATTTTAATTTACCAGCTAAAACTTACCACTGGACAAAAGTCTGACTTGCAGTAGTAATCGAGCGGTTTTTTAAGACATATGTATTCCTTTTTTTTTTTTTTTTTCTTTTCTCTTTTTTTAAAATTTAGGCCATAAAATAACTAGGATTGCAAGCACCGTTCATCTCACAGGGTCAGCTGTTGGTCAGGTTTTGGAGAGTATACGGACTCGGCTACTTCTAGCTGAACCATATAATATATTAATATATATAATATATATAGCTATAAATATATATATATATAATATATATATATATTAATAAATAAGTAGCCTATATCTATGAATAGCTGACCTATATCCCGAAGTAGTACTTATGATAAACTATCCTTTTACTTTATATTACCGCGTAATCTCGACAATGTTGCAAACCGCATAACTTAGAACATTTACCAAACATGATGCGAGCTTAAGAGGATCATGGCCAATGAATCTCAAAAAAAGGGAAAGAAAAAAAGCAGTCTGCTATCACCCATTTCCAAAGCTCTTCTCTTCTGGTTATTCCCCTCTCAACCGGACCGCCGCTTCGGTCCGAACTTTTTATTTTCCTTATATCACTTACTCGCACCTACGGGCCCTCCTGCCAACTTGCTCTAGCTTTTAACCATCTCAGGCGCACCCAATGCGCGCAGGTCGAAAGTAAAAATTTATCGGGTATAGAGTATTAGGAGGATCTTTTTTCGCGTAAAGTTCACATTTATTTCATTGGAATAAATTGATAGGGAAAAGTTTATAATATATAATATATATATATATGATATATATGATATAATAATATATATATATCCTATTAACACATATATATACTTATATATTTATAATATATAATTTAATATATCATTATATAGCTATATTTCTATATACACTATATCCTATTCCCTTTTTTCTGTATCTTTTTTTTATTTGTTAATTGTTAATAAATTACATTTTAAGTCACAATATTTAACTAATTTTTATCTTTTTAACATATGAGGTAATACGATATAAACATTATATATATATTATATATATATATATAATAATATATATAATTATATATAATATATATATACCTACATATATAATATACTATATATATAATATATATATATACCTTTTAGATATATCATACATACACATATATATATATATCTATATAATGTAAAGTCTTACACCTGGTTTTTCCAGATCGATAGCCCCACAGTTCACACCCTCTAATTTAACTTCCAAGAAGTGACAAATTTCCTTTTTTTTCTTCTTCTGTTTAATAGATTGCAGATGTGGTTTAGAAGGTTTTGGGGTGGACTCCTATATCCTCATATACACGAATCGTGAGTCACCTTATAGTACAGCCTTACAAACCTATGGAATATGTGTATCCCGCCCGTCCAACCCGGCGAAAGCTCATGGTCATTGCCCCATAGACTTCCTGATATCTATATATATATAACCGAGTATCATAATAATAATAATAATCACTATAATTTATTAATATATATATATATATATATAATTATATATACTATATATAATTTACTATATTCTATACTAAATTATATAATATAATATACCCCCGATTCTTTTTTACCATTTTATGAATAAAAATGCATAATTATATTTACTTAGAAATCTAGATTTTTACTTAATGTATAACCAAGGAACCTATGCCCATTATTTGCACTTTACTTATTGATCTTCTTACGTGTTTTTTATACGAACCCGTCTATATAATAACTATAATATAAGGTTCTAGAATTCAAATATTATTTTATTTTAAAAATATATTGTTGCCACCTGACCCTCTTTAACTACTCAGCGATACGAAATATATAAATGAAGAAATTTGACTTTATAAAATCATAATTATCTATTATACATTTTGTCCATTTTTAAGATAACTAACTATATAAATATTAATATCTTTAAATGTAATATTACCGGTAATATTTTTATTATTTAATTAATTATAACAATAATAACTATAATGATTAAGTTGAGTAATTTTATACTATTATAAATATTATAGCAATTTATATTATTATTATATAAGTAATATAATAACTTTTATTAAAATTTTCTTTTAGAATTGATAAATAACATTACGTAATTAGATACTAGATTTATATAATCAGGTTTAATATCAACATTTTTATTTCCCCTTTCGTATTTACCTGTGTTCTAATACTGACAAATGGTAAGGAAACATCCTACTTTGGTTCCTTCACGGTTCATTTCATAGTTTGTTCATTTTTCCTAATCCATTGGGGTGATTAACCCATGCGGAGGTATAGTAAATATAAACAAATATTAACCGGGAAGATGGAATTATATGCCCAACCCGCCATTCTGTAATATGGAGTATAAGGAGAGAAGGTATTTAATGTTTTAAAATTTCTTTATATTCCTCCAAACCATTCATGTATGTATACCTCCATAATCCCTGTCATTCTCCAGTTATATACCTAATAAACTAAGTTAATGGATACATACAAAAGAAGAAAAAAGCCCACAATAAAACTTTTATTTTAATAAACAAACATTACATGAAAGAAAATAATAAGAACGATAATAACTAATAATAATAATAAAATAATAATACTTAAAATATATCATATAATATATGAAATATAAATAAATAACTAATATAATAAATAATAACTATAATATAATAATACAAAAGATAAAGTAATAAAATAAAAATTAATAAATAATTAATAATAATAAATAATAAGTGAAATGATATAAATGAATAAATAATATAATAAATAAATAAAAATAAATAAATAATATAACTAATAAATAATAATTATATAATAATTAATGAATAATAATAATAATATGTGATTTTAAATTTATTTTTCTACTTGTTGCATTTAGTGAAATATTTTCCTTTACTAATGTTTTATTTAATGTCCTTCAGTTAAAAAATGTGGATATTACTTATTGTGCTAATGAAGACAGGAAAACTACTAAAGTGATTGAGGGAAACAAGATATTTTCTCTAAAATATATGACAATGTTAAAGGAAATTTTCAGATCCCAGAAAAACATCACTATGATTTAACTAAAGAAATCTTAATAATACACATCTATCCCAAACAGTCACACGGAAAGCGTAGCAACTAAGAAGAGTCAGATTTAAATCTTTGGAAGTTCTTGTTTTTATAGAACTATTGAACAGTCGTAATTTTAAACAATACGCATAAGATTTTCCTAAGAAACCTTTCGAGTATCTAAGCATAATTTACGGATGCCTTTTTGACAAAATTCTGCTGCATAGCGTATTGATAGTTGTGTATTCTTCGGATGATTTTAGAAATAAAAGTATTGTACAACTAATGAACTTTATGAAGTTATAACTGAATTTTTTAAACTTTGCCATCTCATTGCTACGATACCATCTAAAACAGCGACAGTAGAAAGAAGCTTTTCTACATTGAAAAGAATTAAAGTATTTATCAGAGGAATACACAAAGCCGAAACTTCCAGGTGCATCATGTTTCAACGATGTCAATAGAAGGGAACTTTATCTTGAGTTAAAAATTCAGAAAGATTTTCTGAAAATTATAAATAATTCATAAAGAAGGAGGTTGGTTTTATATTCAAATAAGGTAAGTATATAATTATAATCTATAACATATATATATGTATATATAAACCTCACTGCATATATAACATATATACACCATACCATATACCTATATATACTTCTCTCTACCACATATATACTATACTCTTATATATATATATATTAAATGACCACCATAATGGGTCCACTAAACCCCATTGTTATGCATATATATATATATATATATATATATATATATATATATATATACCATATATATATATATATATATATATCTTTATATATATATATAATATATATATATATATACATAACTCACTATATACTACGGGTGGTATCTACCTTTTTACTTTTCATATGCTTATTCCAGTTTAATATTTAAAGCCGCATAAAAATAAAGTTTTTAAATCAATAAAGGAATGATAAATTATAACGGATAACAAGCCTCGAGAATGTGAAGATGATGTACAAACAAACAATGACCATAAATGTAATGATTTATTGCTCTGCAGCAGTGGATTTAAAAAGCAGAATGAACAATGGCGGCGCTCAATAATAAGCTTATCTAGGTACGCTAAGGGGTAGTTGGCAACTCAATATACAGTAATGTGCTTTTCAAACGTTGACTTGAAATTTCATGCTGTATACCTTTCCCATACGCCTGCCTGCCTGTATATATATATATATCTTCTTATATATATATATATATCATATATACTCTTTCTCTTCATATATCTTATATATCGCGCATACGCGCATAAATACACCACTATAATAAATTATTATGTAGGCCGCAGCCGATTTGACCCTGTACAACTTAATATTATACTGATTTGCCTTTTAACTGTTGCTAAAATGCAAGGGCATAGCTTTCGTTGGATACTTGAATAATTATATATGGTGCCCAGATATGATGTTTCGATAACATAATTTAGTATGCGCCGCCTATATATGTATATATTAACACGCCATATATATATGCTCATATATACTGCCATATATGCCATATATGCTCTCTGCCATGCCTATTACTCAACAGTAGATATAGTTAACAGAATAATCGCATATTGACAAATGGGTGATCTTAAGAAAAACATACGTAATTATGGAAATATTATGAACTAAAAATTAATGTGAAAAAGCTATCATGTTTTTCTGAACTTAGAAGATCGTTGTATATACAACCCTGCAATATATATATATATATATATATATACTACATATATATATATATATATATATATGTATATATATCTTTTATATATATATATATATACTCTTTACTACTCATATGCCCTACGACTGCGTTAAGTGAATAGAAAAATAAAATTTTAAAGGCAATCTCTCATCGTCCATTGGACAAAGCGATAAGCACATGGACTCAAAGTAGGAGTTAAAAGGTTCGAATCTATTTCGTCCTAATATACGTTTTAAATATCATGAGTTTATTTGATAATTAAAAATATTTATATGCTTGATATATATATTATGTTAGCTCTATATAATTTTATTCTCATTACCAGTATGAGATCGTGAATGGGAAGGCATCATATAATCTTGATCCATTCGATTAGTGGAATATGAAGGAATGGTCATTAAGGGTCTAGGTCTATGACTTTGCGTAGACATAAAGATCGAGAGATGAATGATCGAGACTTTCTTTCTTTCTAAATGGAATCTGTTCAAGCTCTATGCAGATCAAATTTTTAAACGCATA
>JABUQX010138735.1:0-10000 GCA_015478945.1 Trachelipus rathkii
GATATTATTATTATATTACATATACTATTATTATTATTATTATTGATATACATATTATTATTATTATATTATTATTGGTCAAATACATATATTGTTATGCTATATATGTTATATTACATGTATTGCATGTATATATATTATTATTGTTATATATATATACATATTATTATTATTACATATTTATTATTATTATTATTATTATATAGTTATTATTAATTATATATTATTAGCATATTATTATTATTATATTAGAAAGAAGATATTATTATTATTATTATTACATATACATATATTACTACTATTACTACAGAGAAGTATACTATTATTACATATATGTATATATATCGTATAACATATATTGCTGGTTATTATGTTAGCAGTATATATATATATATATATATGTTATATATATATATGTTATGATATACATATATATATATATATATATATATATATATATATATATTATTATTATATATACAAATATATATATATATATATATATATATTATTATTATTATATATATATAAAGAAGAGTAAAGATATATATATATATATATATGTATATATACATATATATATATATATATATATATATATATATATATATAATAATAATAATAATAATAATAATAAAAAATTCCATGATAAAAAGAGAGACTACGTCATTAGCGTTCAAAATATTCTGTGATATGTGACAGCAGAGCTTCCAAGAATTGAATTAAGGAAGATATGCTCGTAGCTTACTAATAAATAATTAATTGCAAAAATAGCAAATTTTTACAAATCTGTAATTTTTCTTGAATTAAAATAATGCACATTCCAATTTTTTTTTGAGGAGATTGGAAGAGAGCTTTGTTTAGATTGTTCTAAATCTTAGCAAAAAGGAAAGCTGAGCTAATTATTATCGCTTTTACACAACAACTTAATACATGAAAATAACGACATGATCAAACAACCGCTCGCCTTAGAGAGCCGCTTAGATACATTATTCCAAAAGAAATAAACAATTCTTTGGGAAAGTAGAAAAATCCTCATTATATATATAAATATATATATATATATATATATATATGTTATATATATATATATATAAAAAAAAAAAATAAATTTTATATATATATATATATATATATATATATATATATATATATATATATATATATATATATATATATATATATATATATATATATATATATGTATATATATTATATATTTATATGCTATATATATATATATTATATATATATATATATATATATATTGTTGTTATGCCATATATATATATTGATATATATATTACATATATATTATATATGCTATTATTTTATTACATATTATTATAGATTATATATTTATATATATATATATATTATATATATATATATATATATTATATATATATTATTATATATATATATATATATTATATACATATATATATATATATATATAAATATATATATTATTATTAAGGTTATAAGGTTATTATGTTACATATATTATTATTGGCATACTATATGTATGTATATTATACATGCATATGATATGCTGGGAGGTCAAGCGCTACATACAAGGTTACTACAGCAAACATATTATTATTGGCTGGGTGCTATTATTGGTTGAGCTGCTGTTAGTTGCTGGCTATTACATATGGGTTGCTAAACATTATATACAGCATATAGCAGCAGCAGCGAGCGTTGCTACTAAGGTTGCTGGCTGGCTGTTGGTTATACAAGGTGCCAGTTATTGGCTGCTGGCTAGTTGCTGGCTGGCTGGCTGGGCTGGCTACATATATCCATATTGTTGTTGGTTATTATGTTAAGCGTACAATATGTTATATATTGCTACTGTATTATATTACATATACATTATTATTGTTATATATATACATATTATACATATATATATATATATATATATATATATATTAGTATATTTCCATATATATACATATATATAAGTTATATATATATATATAAGTATATATATTATATATATATATATATATATATATATATATATATATATATATATATATATATAAGAAAAAAATAGCTAACAAAATATAATAGAAATACAAAAATTTTGATATTAACAAAATAATAAAATATGAACTACACTAAAAAAATAAACATGTTTAAATTAAAGTGTATTGAAAATACTAAATATAAATATATCCTTTATTAATAAAGAATAAGACAAATTTTCAAATTATTTGTCCAAGATTTGACATTTATTTCCAAACACTTTCAAAGCAAGACGCCAAGTGAAAAACATATAAGTACCATTAAACTCCATTAAGTAATAATGTAAATTTATTTACATATATTGATAGGCCCTGGTTTTTAATCATTAATATATCATTAAAGTATTAAAATGATATTTAATCATTAATTAATCATAAAGGTATTAAAATGATTTTCAAATTTTGTAATAAATGTTTAACAACATATAAATACCATTAAACCCTATTAAATAATCCTTCAAATTTATTTACATATATTGATAGGCAATGATTTTTAATCATTAATATATCATTAAAGTATTAAAATGATATTTAATCATTAATTAATCATAAAGGTAATAATATAATATTTTAAATTTTGGAATAAGAACTTCGGAAAGATAAATATTGAGTTTGGAATACTCCATTTATAAAAGTTGAAATTCGTTGTTAAAAACTCACTAGGAATAGAAAAGAAAATAAAGCAAGAATTTGAAATTTAATTTTATTTTTCTAATTTTAATTATTTAATTTTACTGTAATTATTTAATTATAAATTTAATTAATTAATTTTAATTATTTTGTTTAAATTATTTAATTTCATTTAATTTTTTAATTTTAGTTATTTATTTTAATTATTTCATTATAAATTTAATTATTTAATTTTAATTATTTAGTTTAAATTATTTACATTTAATTTAATTTCTTTTAATTTTAATTATTTTTTTTAATTATTTAATTTTAATTTTAATTATTTAATTTTAATTTTATTTTTTTAAATCTTAATTATTTAACTTTAATTATTTAATTTTCATTTTAATTATTTAATTATAATTAATCTAACATATTTAAAATTTGTATAGCAAAAATGGAAAATGTTATTCAAGGTTATTTTGCACCGATACAGCCTCGTAATCGGTAAAGAGACAGAGTTGCAAGGCAAGGGGTTAGGGTTCAATCCATCCTCCGGATCCTAGGTAATAATTACCTAGGACAGTTCCCCCCTCCTAGAATAGGGCAATGCCCGTCAGTTGTGAACTTTTATTAAAATAAATAAATAAACATCACACATTATATTATATATATAGATATATATATATATATATATATAAATATATATAGAGATATATATATATATATATATACATATATATATACATATATATTGTTATGCCATATATATATATATATATATATATATATATATAAATTTATCGGGCAGAACCCCGGCAACACTGATTTTTATGAAATTATAGTATAGACCCTAAATTAGTTATAAAAAGCATAAAAAGATCAAAAATAACTAACGTCTTTAGGAAAAAAGTTATAGACCCAAAAACTATTAAATAATCCTTTAGGGTTTCAATTATATTCCAATTGACCGGAGCGTCGTTTTATCGCAATTTACACCTTAGACGATTATATATATCGCGAAGCAAATACAGACCATGACCCACATATATATAAATAAATGTCCATGGTGTGGCCTGAATCAAAAATAAATACAAATAAACTAAATTTTGAATATATATATGTAGAAACTTTCGGGACTTTGCAATAGCAGCAGCGAAAGAGCAGCATATACATAAAGATATATATATATATATATATATATATATATTTATATATATATATATATATATATATATATATATATATATATATATATATATATATTATAAAATAAAAATATTTTGAAATTTTTTTCTGAAAAAAAAAAAAGAAGTGAATTCTCATGAATTTTTACTCACTGTTCACGAATATGATAACTTTTGCAATTTGAATTATTTATCGAAAAAATCCATCCATACATATTAGGGCTAGATTTACGGCAACATCAATCCATGCAGGTTAGGTCTGGGCTAACAACAATGTTAATCCATATAAATTAGGGGTAGGTTCATGGCAACGTCAATCCATACAGTAGGCCGAAGGCGTTAATAGCAGTTGCTGGCAATAGAACTATGTTAAGATATGTTAAGTTATCTTGAATTTCCTAGAGGAACCCTAACGAACCCAGCAAAAACTTTACCTAACTCAACCTAGCTCTAACACTAGCAATTACAGCTAACGCCTGCGTCAGACTGTATGGATCAACGTTGCTTGGAACCTACTCCTACCCTGCATGTATTGACGCCATTAACCTAGATCTAACCTGTATGAATAATGTTGCCGTAAACCTAGCTTTAACATAGATGGATTTTTTTTCGGCCTATGTTCATCAGATTCAAAAACAGTCATCATTTTCGTGATCAGTAAGTAAAAGTTCATCATAATTTACGTTTTATTCAGAAAAAAAATACTTTAAAAAATTTATATCTTCCCCCAATCCCCCAAAAAAGGTAATAATTAACAAATATTTAACTACAAAATCGTTAAAAGTGTTTATATCTCTGACGCTGAAGTTCGAAGCCAATCTTGCATTTGTTGATATATATATATATATATATATTTATATATATATATATATATATATTATATATATCTATAGGTATTTATATATATGATAATACGTATATATAATACTATATTATATATATATAATACTAATATATTATAAGGTATATATATAATATATAATATCAGAGGCGAACTCCTGCACTCGTTTGCTTACTCGTGCTCAGCACGGTATTAATTATACGAAACGATTCTATTTTTTGGCAATTTCTCATAATGGTACGATAAAATTCCTCTTATTTTTTTGCAAAAGTTTGGTCAAATAATGAAATTATTACATACATAAAATATAAAAGATTATGAAAAATTAAAACGAAAAAGGGTAAGAATAACCGCTTTTAAATAACGCTTTTAACCCATTAAAAAAATGGCGGCAGTTCATGCCCAGATCGAATGGCCGGAGATGGTATCTGTGAATTTAGAGTACAAAAAATTGGCTTATAAATACCACAGTTTACTATGTAAATACTATGTTTATAAATGATATGTTTAAATACTAATACATAATATAATATAATTTTATAACCAAAGAATATTAATAAAACAAGTAAAATAATAAAAGAAATTACTAAAATATTTTAGAATAGAATAAAAGACTTTAAAATATTATAGTTAATCATCGATCCAGCTATAAAAACGTTTTTAGATAAAGAAAACGTTTTATATAGGAATAACTCAAGTATTAATATATATTTATATATATATATATATAATATATATATATATATATAAATATATATATATAGTTATATATATATATATATATATATATATATATAATATATTATATTATATAATCATAAACATAGGTAACTATATATATATATATATTATATATTAATACGTTTTGTTGATGGAGTCGATTAAACCGCAAACCGTACGGTATTTTGACAACCGCACTGGCAACCCGGCAACCGCGGGTTGTCACTGGTTCCCTACACAACCGCATTGCAACCGCAACTGCGGTTGTTACTTTTTTCACAATCGCAATTGCGGTTGTCAGGAAGTTATTTTTTTAAAAATAATCTTTAATGAGTGATTCCCCAACCTTTGTTAATTCACGGGCTACCATATTTAACGGCTGTGGAATTTTTGAGGACACTTGTTATTATAATATAATATATGAATAATAGATAATAATAAGTAAAATATAATATAATAATAATAGATAATACATGCAATAATAATAATAATGAATAATAGTAAAATTAATATAATAATAGATAATAATAATATAATAATAATAATAATAGATTTTTAATTGTTAAATATCTACTAAAACATACTGTCTTAATTTGAAAAGCTGGAGTTTTGCGGTTTAGAATCGATAATGGGAAATTTGTGCTTAATGCTTGGAGCACAAATATTGCATGTTAGGTCTGATGTTTGATAACTCAACACGCATATTTTCCTGAAGATTCAACAACCTATTTCTTTTTTTTGCATTTAATTGTGACCATTGCAGAGGAAGCTTATTCTGCACAAAAGTATGATGTTGAAACTGACAACAGGAAACTATGTGGCTTTTTCTACAGGTTAGGATATGTCCTTTTGTTGTCTAAGCAAAATCAGCCGCTGATAAAGTCAGTCTTCTCAAAGTTTAATTTTCAGTAAAGAATCAGCGAAGAAGATCAATAAATTCGTCTCTTTCAGTAGCTGTGAAATCTGGTTCTTCAGCAATATCTGCCTTTTGAAATGGGGAAACAATCCACTCAAGATTCTTAACGGAAAAAGAAGGAAAGTTCTTATCTACTGCATCTTGCAAATTTTGATAAATGATGATCAGAATGAGGTCTTTTAGCTTTTACTCGCCAGTTGGAGCCGAACAATTTTAAAAGGATGGAAAAGTTCTGAAAAAATCACTTTCGTCAATTGCAAGCAGACTTCCAAGAAGCTACCTTTCTCATGAACCCTTTCATTTCATTGGTTGACAGAAACTGTTGTTTTCCTTAATAGTCTTTTCCTTATTGCCTCTAATAAACATTTAAGTTTACTAAAATATAACTGACAGATATGACAACCGTAAACACCAAAATCATCATTTTTGCAGCATCCCTAGGAACAGATTGCATCATGTGTTCCTCTTTCTCAGAAAAGCTTTAAGTTCTTCTTTGAGAGTGAGAACGCGGTTCAGTACTTCTAACACGAGATACGTAATTTGAGATATAATTGCGTGCATCATTGTTCACAACATTTTATTAACACTTCAAGAGGTCCGCGATTTAATGTACATTTATCTCTTCACACCTGGATTTATAACTTCAGCGAACTGCTGTCACCACAATTTTTCCTCACCATAATTTTTCCCTGTGCAGAAAGCAGTGAGTTATTTTCAATGATAAAACATTTTCCTGTAAAGCTGGCACAACTAATCCTTTATGCTTTCCCGTCATTGATGGTGCACTATCAGTACATATTTCACAACAGTTGTTCCATGAAAGATCATGGTTATTGAGATAGGAAGAGATGGAAGCGAAAATATCGGCGCCTGTACTAGTTGTTTCCAACTCTTTGCAAAACAAAAGCTGCTCCACGATATATTATTTACCGTCAATAAATCTAACAGAATCCAAGAAGCTGATTTTTGTCACATAATATTCAAGTACTTTCATCTATTTGTAAAGCCAAATTTATGGTGAGTTATTATTTTATATGTGACTTGTTCATTTAAATATTTATATGAACATTTCAGATATTCTAACCGGCTAAATAGTATTGTTTGAGAGAGGAACCTTTGAAATTTTGGTATGGTTTCAACGATAATTTTGCACGCCGGGATAATGATATTCTCTCCAGCTGTATGAGGTTTCATTTTCTTGGCGAGCAGTTCGGCAACTTTAAATGAAGCTGCGAGAGAAGCGTCACTTGTGGTAAATCTCTTCAACATTCTATACCAACTTTTTCTGGATTTTCTAATAGCCGCTTGAAAAATATGAGCCCAGGTTTCTAGGATACACTGGGTGCTTCGTAGCAAGTATGTCCTAGCTTCAAAGTTTCCTGGGAACCGATGGCTTAATAATATAATGGTAGGCTACGCAATGACAACTAAACAGATGTACAACGAATAACAAATAACCATGAGAAATGAATGATACAACTCGGAATGGAATTCTTGATTTCAGAATGATAAAAGAAACAAAGAAGCATAAAAGATTGAAAAAGAGTGGTAGAGATGTGGTTGAGAAAATATGCTCGTAAAAATTTATAAACCCACTCAACTTGTTTGTACTTATAATGAAGTCTTTTATCTTGCAAGTTTTTCCTATTAATATTAATCCTGAGAGGAACACAGTTATATTTAAACAATAGACCAGCATCTAAAATAGGCCCAAGATCTGAAATATGCTCAAGATCTGAAACCTGGATAACAAATATAGTTTTAATACTTTTTCCATCCTACTTTTATTAAGACTAATGATTAAGTGAGAAAATTATCAGCCTACCCACCCTATTAACAATCTCGCTATCCAGAAGGGATTTTTCTGAGCTTGAAATGTGTGTTCATTTATTGACGTGAAATCGTTACAATCTATAACATATAAGAGTCTATTTAGTATACTCCTCACATATAATATAATTTAATATATAATACTATATATATATATATATAGTATATAAATATCTATATATATAAGGTATCAAGTATAATAATAGTATATATAGTTATATATATGAATTTATATATATTTATATAAATATATACTATATAGCTATATATATATATATTATTATATATATACATATATTATATATATATATTATATAGTGATATATATAGTATATATTATATATATATATATATATATATATATATATATATATATTATATATATATATATGTATATATATATATTATATATATATTATATATAATATATATATATATATATAATATATATTATATATATATAATATATATATACAATCCCATACTCAAAAACTACAATAGGTACAGGGAAAAGGAATACAATTTTGGAATGCTGGTGAAATTTTAAGTTAGGAAAAATGTAAAAAAAAAAAAAAAAAAAAAAAAAAAAAAAAAAAAAAAAAAAAAAAAATCTGAAAAAACTACATAGCTACACGGGAAAGAGGAATTACATTTTTTGAATGCTGGTAAAATTTTAGTTTAAAAAAAAGAAAAAAATTTAATAATTAGAGTAATATGAGGAGGAAGCCTATTTATCTCTATGGAGGCATATAAATAAGCTTTTTTTTTTAACTAAAGAATACCCCAAGGGTACTACTGCGACCGATGCAGGAGTGGTCTCTTCGGCCCTTCCGGGAACACCGAAGTAGGATTATTTCCCCCCTCCGGGGAGGGTCGTCCGGAACCCCTGCTCTTTTGGTATTTGGGTGTGTGTCCGGGGGTTCCTCCGCCCCTCCCCTACGGTATATGAAAACGTCCCCGCCTGTGTTCCCCGTCCTCCGGCGTTGAAGCCTTTTAAATTTAGTCATAGTTTTTCAGAAATATAATTTTTTTTTTTTACATTTCCTATCTAAAATTTTACACGCAGCATCCAAAAATGTATTCCTTTCCTTTGTAGCTATTGTAGTTTTGAGATATGGATTTGGTCCCTGCTTCTAGAGCCTGGCCATATATATATATATATATTATATATATATATATAAGTATATATATATATATATAATATATTATTATATATATAATAATAATATATATATATATATATATATATATATATATACTATATATATATATATATAATTAATTTCAGGAGAGAGGGAGGTTAAAGCCTTCTTAAAGAATTTTTGCCTAATAAAATTGAAACGTAATTTCATTAAAATGGTTAAAGATGTTACAATTAGATTAAAATCACGCGGCACCCCTGACAGATCTCGCGGCACACATAAGTGCCGCGGCACGCATAAGTGCCGCGGCACATCGGTTGGGAATCTCTGCTCTAATGCTATCAAAACACACTCTCTCTCTCTTATAAGAAAAACAAGGATTCTGTTTGTCTTTACTTCTCAAACACTTTTAAGATAAGACAACTTACTAGTTCTGATTTTATACTAATTGAAAAATGTATTACCCTATGGAGGATATTGTGAAAAGACGAAATTACTAAAAAAAGTTAAGCTTTCATTCGTCCTCTATATCACAAGTAATTCCTTTTATTATGTCGTTAAAAACTTTTCACCAGACCTCAGATTTCGAGGCTGAAGAGGGAATTAAATAAGCTGTACAAACAATAACTTCGGAGTTAACTCGAAGATTTGATAATTTGGAAAGAAATTTCTCGTATTCCATCACAACGTATCTAGATGCTCGTAATAAATGGAAATTTTTT
>JABUQX010138736.1:0-34864 GCA_015478945.1 Trachelipus rathkii
AAATACTCGCGCTTCGCACTCCCTACTTCGACCCACTCCCACGCCTATACTTCCCTCCACCCCCTCACTCCACTTATCCCTGCTACTACTTTTCTACCGTTCCGCACTTTTCTCCCTTACTTCTACTTAATATATTACCTACCGTCACTATATAAAATAATAATTAGACTATTAAAACAAATGGCTTTCCGATAACTTTCTTACTCATACTCCCAACACCGTTATTTTGGCCTAAAATAGCTTTTACATACAAAAATTAATCCTCTTCATCATTCTAATATATACATCATCTCAAAATCTACATTTCATATAAAATCGAGCGTCCCAGCAGTCGGACGCCATTCCTCTTCTACATTATTTTTATTATATCTAATCTACTACTTTTATTCACATAGCAGATCTGTCTCCATACTATCCGTACATTCCAACCTATCCCTATCAATCCACCATAATTTATATTATCATTTATATTACATATTTATACATACAGTCCTTAATTTCACGTTACATTTCGAGTATCATTATCGATAAACATAGCACTTAACATCTATTCTATGTATCAACATACGCCAAGTTGAATATTATTATTACATTCTATTATGAAATTTAGGTTTTTAATTTCTTGTCGATATCATCTCAGAATTTATATCTATAGCCTATGAAAGCTCAATTCCCCCTCATTATCTATTTAATAATCTTATTACTAGCATCATCTACTCCTTTTTTAATAACTACACTTAATTATCGACTGTTAATCTAGCCTTAATTATTTACCTCCCCTCCCATCTCTTACTACTATAATATCTACTCTATATATTAACTTATATATGACTCGTCGGAACTAACCCTCCTTTCATTAAATACAAACCCCCAAAAATATAGTTTAGGATCATTTACTTTTAATGTACACTCACATGATACTGTTATCCATATCATAATATATCTATAATACCCCACATTATCTAGTAACTACAGTCACTTCCTATAATCACATATATATATATTAATTATAATATAATCAGAAACATAAATATCCCTTTACATATCGATTTATTATATTTACCCTTTATCCCAACAAAATCTTTTCATACGCGAATTAGGAAACACATCACCATTATATCTCTTATTACGTCTTTAAACACTCCTTAGAAAAATTCCTTATATAATATATAAACTATTAGAGCTCATTATAATACCAGCATGGTTCTACAGCATTTTACTATCTGTCTAAAGATAAATTACATACACAAATTAACATAATTATACAAATCTTCTTACTATAAATAATATCATATAATTATGCTCTTATAATAGTAATATTATTCTCCTATAGTTTGCATATTACAATATTAAAACCTATATAACCTATTTATAATCTATATTAGGTTTTTCGTTCTCCATTAGCTCGGTATATATTGCATATGTTCTTTTTGATGGAACATTCTCGGGATAAATTAAACAATTATATCTCTAATATGCAAGGGGTGGTTTATGTCTCGACCTGCAAAATAGCTCTTGACGATATTTTTTTAAGCCGAATGTCCATCCTTCTTTTGATGGTGAAAGTTTGTCTTAATATTGAATTGGGAACAAATTTTAGAATTTATTCAGTTTTGTAAAAAGAATCCTGTTTCACAGTTAATCTTATTCTTTTATTCCCCAAAGAGAAGGCATTAAGTCTATTTAAACAAACTTTATCGTGTAGACATTATTTTTATTATTGGATTTGGTTGATTATTATTATATTCTATTCCATTATTATTATTATTATTATTAATTATTATTATGTAATCTATTATTTATTAAATTATTTATTATTCTTAATTCATAATTATTATTATTATATTATATTTAATTAGTTATTTTATTATTAATTATTTTAATTATTATTATTATTATTATTATCTATTATTTATCATCTAGTTTAATAATCCTCTCTCTAACTATCTTAATTATTAGCCTTTTGAATTCTACTCTCTTACCCATTTTAAACTCCTGTCAATCACAGGAAATCCTAGTAAGCGTTCCTTCTATTTCCTAGAAAAAAACAATATCATCTAACACCTCTCAGATCATATAATTCAAATTTAAATCATGAAGATTTTTAGTCAAACAATTTAAATACAACTCAACCTTCAAGCTACGAGATCGAGTCCCAACTTTTTCCTTGAAAATAAGGAATTTGTTCTAATTTATGTAATATTTGGTCCCAGGAAAAGCACCTTTAAATATAATCATTCTACAGGGCTCAGATGATACACTTCAGACCCCTTTGAATACATTCTTTTCACCACAGCCAAGTTTGATTTAGAGCAGCGGTATTCTGTATGCCCCTCAATTCCTAATTACACAATTTTGAACATCCTAAACCCAACATTCCGTTTCCATAACCCATCCCCTCTTGGTAAATTGCCGTTAGATTCCCTATTCAAAAATGATTTTTTTTTATTTGAAATATAGAATGGTATTTCTATTATTTTAAACAACTGTGATGAATCCTTTTTTTATTTGCCCAACTAAAATTCTATCCTAATTCATCCTATAGGTCCCATAAAGAGCATAGGTACAAACAACATCACCAATAATTCCAGTTGACTTTCTGAACCTCATAATAATTTGCAAAACTCTGAACATAAAACTCAACATCCCACCCATTACACTAACAAACCGCCCAAATTTATACTATATTACTCATATATTCCCTAACTACGCCCTTTATCCCTTCCCGCAAAACTATGGGTGTCCGCTAGATAGAAGGAAATAGCTGTCGAGAGAACCATAGCCAAATATTAGAAATCGACACCATCCCGCCCTCGGCCAGAGCAGATCATGGTCACCAATTTTCTCCTCCAACTCGATGAAGCAATAGCATAACTTTAATTTAGATTCCAAACTAGACCCATATAGTGTCACCAATTTCCCCTTCACTATGACCGATAGTATCTTCTACAAATCTTCCGAACGACAAATATAGCCACGCACTCGGTCTGGGTGTCTGAACTCATAGTGCTCTGAAAATGACTTACTTTTTATATGATAACCAGGCGCCGAGACTATCGTCTAGTTATCTCTTTCGCTACCTTTTGCTACGGACTAGTAGTGAATCTGTCATCCAGCCTGAGCGGCAGCCGGCTTTCCCTCTTAGGAATTAGCAAATGGTGCGCCCTCCCCATATTGAAAAGATGGTCATGTGAGAGCAGAATAAAATATAATTATACAGATTTATATATAATATAAAGTAAATAAGATTATTTATATATATTAAGTATATTTCTATTACCTTTATATATATAATATACTATATATAATACCTTATATATATATATACTCACTAACATACGAAACTTACTATAACGTTAATATATAACATACCTCTAATCATTTTAACTAGAGTTCATTAACAATACCCTCCTTATGTACTTAAATACTTATGAGCTTAATTGAATTGATAATTTATTAGCATGTATAATTATCTTATAATTGCCTTTAAGCTATCTAGCCAACAACGTGTTGATTAATAGAAATCAATATAGTGAAGCACTTGCCGGCGAAGATAGAAGGACTCACATTCTGATATCAGTAACCTGTCGCCCATTTCGACCCTCCTCAGAAATAACACAGGCTACACCTGCGCAATCTGTAACCAACCGACTATCATCTATTATTTACATATAACCCGATCGTTCCATTTTACGTCGTTTGCCGCGCTAACACCAAAATTATTATACGACAATCACTCAATATACTACATATTTAAACAATAACGGTCCTAACTAATAATACCATAGAAAATCGAATCATTTCCTTAAAAAAGACAACATTCACATAGCTTATCCTACAAGCAGCCTCCCATCTCCCAAAACCACCCCTCTCCCCTCGTTCTGTGGTTACGACTCATTTCTCCCCTTCCCAACCTCTACTCACATCCCTCTTAAACTGATTCATTCAAAACGACATCCCTTACCCAAAACACAACCCCGGACTAACACCTTCCACTCTAAATTCCGACCTAACTAAGATACAAATCCGATCCTGTTGCCATCCTCCTGAACCAGGACCACTATAACATCTTTAAATGTCTATAATTCGTCACCCCACCACCCCAAACCCCCCTCCCCAAACCATCACAAACACCCCCTATGCAATATTATCCCACATTTCCAAATCTTATCTCGGAGCCTAGATTTTAACAGCTCACAGGGCGCGTGTCACTCCGCCTGGTATAAAGCTATCCATCTGACCCCGCGGACCAACCATATCCTAACGAATTGAATAAGCCATTTAATATCCCCTCAATTCCAAAAAGACACCCACCCCACCAATTCCTCTCCAAGCAAACAAATCTCCCACCTCCCTTAATGTCACATTCTGTTCCCCCTCCTTACATCACCGACTAACGTGGGACATCATTACTGACCTACGTTCAGGCCACCTCCCCTTTCTTATTTATTTAAACTCCTCCTATCAAAGCCCAAAAAAAAGATCACTACATTCACCAACTACAAAAAAGCTAACTGGCCAGCATTCATTGACCACATCGAAACACATATTAACGCCACCCCAATCCATGACATAACATCTCTACACACCTCCATTAATCACTTAAATAACTTAATCATCAAATTAGGTAACCTATACATACCTAAAGGTAACAGAAAATCCTATAACCTAAACTTTACCCTGAAATTAGCCAACTCATCAAACAAAGAAATTCCCTCCAAATACCCCAGCAAACCTCAAATAACAGAACCTCAATTTACCCAAATTACCAAAACCTCATAGAACCACCACACCACTAATTAAGTTTTCAGATACTTACAAATCACAAACAATCTCACACATTGATAATTAAAAGAAAACCTGGCAAGTAATCAAAAAATTAAACAACGCTCGACGAAACAAACCGCCCTCGCATCCCACGAATCCCTCTCCTTACCTGATAACTCCCTCCCTCCCAGGAAAACAAAAAAAACAACTCAGAAAGCTCCCCTCAGACCACAACTCCCAACCCCCTTTTACAATAGAAAGGATATCAGAAACCATCAAAACCCTCAAAAATTCTCAGCTACAACACATCACCTCCAATCCTCTAAACCTCATCTCTTAAACCTCGGTGGAAAAGCACTTCTCCTTATCAAACCACAGAAATCTTCAACAAATCCTGGCAAATTAACTATATACCCTCAATCACTGGAAACAGAAGCATTCATACTCCCAAAACTCAAACCTAATAAAGACCCCTCCCCTCTTACCGCCATTTCCCTCCTCTCCTCCATAGTAAAGAACATCGCTGGAGAAACTAATATTAAACAAAATCTCCCCTCTCATCACCCTCCCCAAGATTTCCAACATGGCTTTAAAAGCCAACCACTGCACATCCACAGCCCTTACCTCTCTCACCCAACACATCATCAATGGCTTCAACCAATCCCCATCCCATGCGCTATTCTCTCTCCATTCCTCTTCAATCCTTTTTCAACAGCAGGCCTGCCCATCCTCACCCTCACCTAAATGCAACCAAACTTATTACATTACGCAGATGATATCAGCCTCATTTTCCAACATCCAGATGTAAATATAGCCATTCATCACACCCAAGAATATTTACAACATTAGAAACATGGTTTTACTCTCCAACAGAATGACCGCCTCCTCCCTCAAATCCTCCATCACCTCCTAACCACCGACCGCCACCAAAAGGGTCTTTCCACTGCACCCAATAGTTTTCCTGAAAAACAATCCTCTCACCCTATAATTCAAAACCCAAAAAATATTAGGACTTACCTATGACACACACATGACGTTCTCCCCCCCCCATTCGACGCATATCACCTCATCAACCAACGGAAACTAAACAAACCCCTCCGAACCCTTTCCCAAACATAACTTCAGCGACAGGAAACACCCTTACCACCACTTATACACAACTCCTCAGAACAAATAAAAACTATGCTTCCCCCAGCATGGTTCCCAGCACCTGTCAAAATCTAACTCAAAAAACTTACAAATCACACAAACACGCCCTTAGAATTATCACTGGATGCGCTATCTAACCCCCCAACCTAAAATTTACAATGATCGAGACTATACGATCCTTTTCCTAATCATCCACCACCTGGAACGATGGTGGGAGACTCAATTTCTACCGAGAAAACCTAATCCAACCCACCATCGTCAGCCAAATTATCTCCAACCCCTCCCGAGCACAAACAATCCCAACCTCTCCTCACCCAGGCTAATATTCTATAATGACATCGTACAACATTATTCCCCTCCCTTCCAATAGTCATGGCTTACACATATCCATACAAATCTAACCAACACATACCTTCAAACCGCCCAAATAACAATTTTTACTAAATTCCCCCTCCCCAAAAATTCACTATTATAAGAAATAAACATCTCCCTCAAATTGCAAAGTAATAGGCAAATCAGGGTCCCACCCAAACTCTTTACAATTAAAATAAGCATAAGATTCAAAACTAGACAATGTTATCCTCGCTCCCACCTGTCACCAGAATGTCACATTTACCAAGACACATGAAGCACTCCTTCTGGGGGTGCTCCGCATCCTCGTGTCCCGTGTGCCGGAACTTCTCTAATATCTTCCCTCGCTCGACCTGTGGAACGTCCCAAGAGTGGTGGCCACTGGCTTCCTAGAAGCGGTGTGGCCCTCCAAATTGAGTGTAGGCCCAGGGGCAGAGTAAGTATATATTATACTAATATTATATATATATATAGGTAATATTATGTATACTATAATATTTATTATATATTATACATTGATATTATATATATATATATATATATTAGTGATAGCACCGACACCATACGGTGAATCGGGTATCGGTATCTGGTGGTATCGGTCCGACATTTTGAGGTATCTGTATCAGTATCGGTATCGGGAATTTTGAGAGTAGTATCGGTATCGGTAAAATTTTGCCAATACCTTTAACCGATACCACATATTTTGCGCTCTATTAAATGGATTTATCATATATAGTATATATATATATAATATATATATATATATAATATATATATATATATATATATTATATATATATATTTATATATAAATATATTATATATATTAAAGTGACACAAGTGGTCACTTTTAATAGTAATTTCTAATTCAAGTTAAAGCGACACAATATGTCAACTTTAATAGTAAATTCTAATACAATGGATGTATTTGGTGATTATCATACATAAAATTTATAATATTTTTTATTAATATGGTCAAACTGGATGTTGCAACAAGTAGTGATCTTCAATTCTTTTTGGAGTTCAAACAGAAGGAAAATTAAACTTCTTCAAGCATTTTGATTTAATGGTAAATCCTAGAGAAGGAACAAAAGTGAAACCTGCGGAAATTACCACAGTTACTAAAATGGTATAATAAAAAATAAATAAGCCTATAATAATATGAATAATAAATAAAAATAATGATAATAGAATAATAATAACATAATAATAATGAAATAATAATAATAATAATAATATTTTTACTAATGTAAAAATACAAATTAACCAATGGTAAGAAATAATAATAATTATAATAATAATAATACACAATAATAATAATAATTAAAAATAATAATAATAAATAATAAAATTTATTAATAAGATACAAATACGAATTTACCAATGGTAATACAGTGAAATATAATAGAAAATAATAATAATAATAATAAGAATAATAATAATGATAATAATAATAATAATAATAATAATAATAATAATAATAATAATAATAATAATAATAAATAATAATATTTATATTTATATTCACTCCATAAGGTATCCTAGAAGGTACAGATTTTAAAATGATCAAAAGATGTTTTTTTTTAAGTAATAAAGGTTTGTTATTTTGAAATTGAATTCTACAAGTTTAAAATAAATCTTTATTTTTTATCTGAAAAGAAAGAAAAACTTATGAATATAAAAATGTTAAAAATAGAAAAAAGTAGGGTAACTACAGATACCTTCCCTCTCAAGAAGACTGGAAACGTACCGGTTTTAATAGCGGACGTCCAAATCGCGAGGTAGAAGGAACTATAGCAGGCGAAGCATGAGATATAACATAGAAGGAAGAAGAAAAACAGACACAGCAAGAGGAAACTTCACATGGAGGGGAGACGTCAGGAAGGGAAAGGGTAAAATGTCAGGAAGGTAAAGCAAAATCAGGAGGAACAGGAGGTAAAATCGGAGGAGGAAAAGACAAGGAAGGCATGTGACGGGAAACAGAAGAAGTAGTAGTGGCGGTAATAGAAGGACTAGTAGAAGGGACAGAAGGTGGAACTGCAGTAGCCTCGTGTAAAGGAGAAGAAGACACAGGAACAATTCTGGAAGGAAAAGATGGAAACAAGGAAAAAGAGCCAATGTCAGAATCATCATCCAAACCATAAAAAGAAGAACCATCAAGGACAAAAGAATTATCGAGCAACCGATTATCTGAAAAGATCAGAATCGGAAGAGTCAAGAAAAGCAGGTTTAATACGTTCAACCGAAACATTGTTTTCAGAACACGAGTCCATTTTGAATGTGAAAAAAAATGAGTGTGGCGACGAAGAAACAAGATTAAAGGATCAGTATATAGAGGTTGTAAAGAAAAAGCGATGAGAGTCATGAACGAAGAAATACATGATTGCAGAATCTAAAATCTTGGTAAAGGTTACCAGCAGTAGATTGGGAGGGACGAGCAAAGGAACTCTCATGAAAAGAAGAAAACAAGAAATGAAGCTAAGAGAGAAAAAAATGCTAATAAAAAAAAAAGGTACGATCACATAGAAGAAGAGAAAAATTCACCAGGAAGACGCAAAGGTGAACCAAAAACCTAGTTCAGCTGCAGAAGATTTCAAATCTTCCTTAAACCAAAGACCGAAGACCAAGCAAAACCAGAGGAAGATTTCCACCCAGTGTTGCGGATTAGGGGGGGCGCAGCGCAAAGCAGCCTTTAATTGGCGATGACAGGCGTTTCGGACATAAGAATCCCTGAGGGTGGTAAGTACTACTGGATATGGATTTTCCTCCTCAAAAATTACCAAAGTGAGATTAAAAAATCACGCAAAGTGAGAACGAAATTGGGGGAGCCTGTCAGTTAACAATAGAGAGAAAGGAACATACCAAAAACGAGCCACCCAATTAGTAAGAAGCCGTCGCAATATTTTCCGCCGCAGTGCGAGAGGAAAGCAGGATAAACTTCAAGAGCAACGAGTATAAACCTGTCAACCATAGTCAATTAAATAAGCACTACACCACGCGAAGGGCGGAGAGTCCGCAGGAAGATCAGGATGAAGACGAACAAAACGCACAAGAGGGTGTAAAGGAAATGAAACCTAAAGGAGGTTTAGTATGTCTATGGAAACTTTGGTTTTTTGACAAGCAATACATGAAACGAGCCCAAAACGAGATGTCAGTATGCCATGTTAGGTACAAAAAAACGAGAAAGATAAAGTTTTTGAGAACCTAGAATACCAGGATGAGAAGAGAATGAAAGGGTTAGAAAAACGTTTTCGAAAAGCAGAAGGAACAAAAGGACGAACTCTGCCAGTAGAAATGTCACAATTAAACGGAACGGTAAGAAATCAGGCTTAAAGAAAGAGTTTGGAAGTTTGATAGAAGTATCAGCAGGAAGAATAAGATCCTCCCCATTTGAGCAGCCGACATAGCAGAGTAGTCTAATGTAGGCAAAGGCGTAATCGCATTTACCTGGATACGAGATAAAGCATCAGCACTAGAGTTATCACGACCAAGGAATGTGACGAAGATCAGTAGTAAACTGGGCAATAAAATCAAGATGAAGAATCCACGAGGAGAATAGTGTAAAAGACAGAAGTAAAAGTAATCTATCTTTATGATCCGTGAGAACATAAAACTGACGACCTTCAACAAGAAAATATCTAAAGTATTTAAAAGTCAAAAGAAATAGACAGCAAAATAATCCGACAAAAGTAATATAGCGAGTGTACAGCAGGAGAAGTTTCTGAGAATAAGAAAAGCGAGAGGAAGCCAAGCAACCATTTTGCAGTTGCTCTAGTGAAGCTCCAACAGCATAATCACTGGCGTCTACAAATAGGCGGTTTCAGCACCATGTTCAGGAAAAACAAGAAAAGTGTTATTGACCAATAGAATTTTACTCTGTTCAAAAGCCTCACAAGCAGCATCAGTCCAATTAACCATTGTCGAGCTTCCCCGACGACCTTGAACAAGCAAAGCAGTAACTGGAGCTAATATGGCAGCAGCCTTGGGGAGGAAACGACGATAGAAATTAAGGAGAACTAGGTAGCACGAAGATCTTTCTGAGTGGTAGGAAGAGGATAATCACAAATGGCAGAAACACGATCAGGTAATGGAGAGAGACCAGCAGAAGAAGAAATTTTATGGCCAAGAAAAGTAAGAGAAGCAGCACCTAAAATGCTTTCTCCGAAATTTATTAACGAAGACGCCAGCTTGAGATAAAACGAGAGAAAACAGAGTGACGGGACAGATGAGAAAGGTATGCTCTTCCGGAGAACGAGGAAGCAACTAATAGATCATCAATGTAAGCATATACAAAGGATAACCACGTAAAACATGATCTATCAACCGTTGAAAAGTAGCACTGGCATTACGAAGCACCAAATGGCATAAACTTATACATGAAATTAACGCCAAAAGGAGTTGCAATACCAGTTTTAGGACGACATCATACAGGATTAACAGGAATTTGAAAGGAAGGCAGAATTTTAATTCAAGGAGAAGAAAATGGTACAGCATCCATTTAGAGAAGAAAGTAAATAGAAAGGTGCCAGGAATTAGGAAATAAGTACGCAACAGTTTTAGAAATTTAATAACTGCTGTAGTCCCCCCTCCCCAAAAAACCAAAACCAATACGGAAAAAAAAAAGGAATCAAGCCCCTTTTTTAACAAATGTGAAGCCGGAGAAGCGTAAGGAGAAGTAGAAGGGGAGAACAATACCCTTTTCCAGAAGCATGTCAAATTCACACAAGCGCAGCGTTTAATCATTTCTGGAGAAGTCTGGCGAGCCATTGCAAACAGGAAGGACTACCCTTTTCTCAATGTAATGCCATTACATGGTGAGACTCCGGAAGATAAGATCAAGAAATAGGTTGGATTAAATCAGAAAATTCAGAATGCAAAAGAGCGTGAAAAAGAAGAATAAGAGGAGGAATCAAGAAGATTGATACCATAAATAGAAGAATCGACATGAGGCATTAACAGAAAGAAGAAGTATGGTCATCAAATAGACCATTAGTACGCAAAGCCCAATTAAGAATATTTTGAAATGACTCAAAAAATCAGCACCAATGATGTTTTGTGTAACAGAGGAAAGTCCAACGGAAAGAACGATGCAGTCCAATAGATAAAGTAAGGAAGTTGTTTCACATCAATAGACAGCAATGCGTAGAACCAATTAGCAGACCCGTAAATGAGCAAACAAAGGCGGGAAGGAGAAGAGGCGAAACCATGACACATTCAAAATGGAGAAAAACTACTGCCTGAGTCAATAAGGAAAAATCGTTTAGAATCACCATCAAATATACGTAAAAACGAACCTGGAAGAACAGGAAGAACAGCATTAACATTTGTAATAGAAACAGAAGAAGAAATAACAGAAATAGGAGCAGAAGTAGGAGCCGTTTAGTAGCAGTTAACAGAAGACGAATTATAAAAGAAAACGTAGGAATATGGAGGCGAAGCAGACAATTTGGATTGAGGAAATGACCAGGGAGGAGCGCAATGATCTATCGGTCCCCCCCGAGGGGGAGTTTCCCTGAAGAAAATTTGCAGATTTAAAAATTAACAGGGAGGAATTGGCAGTTACGTGGCTCTAACACCCCAAAAGAAAACCCGGAGCTGTTTCGCAGCATGCATGGAACTCATGTTTTGGTATACAAAAATCAGCCAGAACGTGTACGGAGCAGAACTATATATGATAGAGAGCATAAGGAGACCCTGAGGAGGTTTGGGGCACAATGAAGAACGTGATGGAAGGTGAGGAGAACGAAGATCTTAGTGCGAAAAGATGCAAGATGAAGATTGCCTCGACACTGACAACGAGAGATAGAAGACATTTGTTGTTGCAAGGAAATAATTTGAACATTCATATTGTTCAACAAGGTAAGAATATTAGTAAGAGGGTCTAAAGATGAATTCTGGAAAGATGGAGGAGAAGAAGTACAAAGAGAAGGAGCAGAGTAAGAGGAAGATAGAGCAGCGGAAGACGAAGATATAGAAGGAAGAGAAGAAGAGTTAGTAGCAATTTGAGAAGGAAAAGGAATAGAAGAAGAAGGCATAATTGCGAGAGTAGAACCCATAGGGGTTAAAGATGGATAAGTTATAGGAGAAGAAAAAGATTGATTTGGCACGAATAATGATATCCGCACGTTCGGGCTAAATCTTGAAGAGACAAGGCATCACCATGAGAGATCAGTAAGGAAGTACTAACAAAAGCAGGGAGACGGTCCAGGAAGAAGAAGAGATTGATTACTATCAGCAAGGGGACCAGAAATAGAGAGCAATCGGGTACAGAAGTTGTGAGGAAGACGATCACCCACCTCAATGTTTTAAAAATTCGTTGAAACGGGTAGGCATCAGAAGGAGAAAGATGGCGACGTAATAATTCACAAAGAGTAGAATAAGGAGTGAGAGAGGAGCTAACTGAAGGTAAAAGATTAGGGATTGATTTCTGGACTTCATAGGGAATGGAGAGCAGAAAAGCATTAGCTTTCTCGAATTCTGTAGGAAGCGAAGCAAGGAAAATATCAAATTGCTGAATAGTAAAATCGATATCATCCCTCCTAAATTGTGGTGGGGTCAGGCGAGGAACACGAGAAATAGGCCAGGTAGTCGCCGGCAAAGTTGCAGAAAGAGGAGGCGGTGGAGTACTCTGTTGATGTAGTTGTTGTTGATGTTGTGACATCAATAATTGTTGATTAAGCGATTGTTGTAACAGATAGTGTTGGTGAGGATCATACAAAGGTGGAGGATGAGAAAAATTTGGAGATGAAGAAGGGAGAGGAAATATAGTCGAAGAAGAGGGAAGAGAATCAGATAACATATTAGAGGTAATAGTAGAAATAGTAATAGGAGCAGTAACAATAGTAGTAGGAGAAGTAGTAGTAGTAGTAGTAGTAGTAGTAGTAGTAGTAGTAGTAGTAGTAGTGGTAGACATATTTAATACAATTATTTTAATAAATTATTTTAATAAATACAATTATTTTACAGCGCAAGGATACTTATTGGGTTTCCAACAAAAGATAAATAACAATGATAGAAAAGAACGAAAATGTAACAAAAATAATGTAAAAAATAAACACAATAATAAACATAGAGACGTAATTTATCGCTATCGAGTATGCGTGTACTCTCCCTCTATATTAAAGTGACACAAGTGGTCACTTTTAATAGTAATTTCTAATTCAAGTTAAAGCGACACAATATGTCAACTTTAATAGTAAATTCTAATACAATGGATGTATTTGGTGATTATCATACATAAAATTTATAATATTTTTTATTAATATGGTCAAACTGGATGTTGCAACAAGTAGTGATCTTCAATTCTTTTTGGAGTTCAAACAGAAGGAAAATTAAACTTCTTCAAGCGTTTTGATTTAATGGTAAATCCTAGAGAAGGAACAAAAGTGAAACCTGCGGAAATTACCACAGTTACTAAATGGTATAATAAAAAATAATAACTATAATAATATGAATAATAATAAAAATAATGATAATAAGAATAATAATAACAATAATAATAATAATAATAATAATAATAATAATAATAATAATAATAATAATAATAATAATAATAATAATAATAATAATAATAATAATAATAATAATAATAATAATAATAATAATAATAATAATAATAATAATAATAATAATAATAATAATAATATTTATATTTATATTCACCCATAGGTATCTACAGATTTTAAAATATAAAAGATGTTTTTTTAGTAATAAAGGTTTGTTATTTTGAAATTGAATTCTACAAGTTTAAAATAAAACTTTATTTTTTATCTGAAAAGAAAGAAAAACTTATGAATATAAAAATGTTAAAAATAGAAAAGTAGGGTAACTAAAATATATATATATATATATATATATATATATATATATATATATATATATATATATATATATATATATATATATATATATATATATATATATATATATATATATATATTGTAATTTTTTTTTTGCACTTTTTCTAACGAAATTTAGGAAAATGCTAAAAAGTCGTTCGATTATGTCAATTTTAGCACAAATTTAGTAAAATGCTAACGAAACGTTAGTAATTTCCTAAATTCTGTTAGGTTGCTCTTTGCCGTGCTTACCGAATTTTAGGAAAATGCTAACGAAAAATGTAAACAAATAAGATTGCGGCGTAGTAGTTCGTTGATTTGATGTATGTTTCATTCATGAAATTAACTTTAAATTTAATTTCTTCCAAATCGATAAACTCCATCACAATAGTTGATCAATTATTTGTGATAAAAACCATTTGTTATTTTTTTATTATTATTATTCCAAAACCACGTGCTCCATTAGAACAGCTGATCAAAATTTTTGTAAACAATCGGTCGATTATGCCCGAAATTCGTGCTAAAACTGGATCAGCATTTCTTATCGAGCATTAGCACAAATGCAAAACGCCTTAGCTAATTAAAGCTAGGCGACAGTACCAATTGTCTAGCTCAGTGCTTCCCAACCTTTTTCTTCTCCTGTACCCCTTCATTAGGCTTTTCATGTATTAGTACCCCTTTTCCCATAACCCAACACCCACCCATCCCTTCAAGCAAAAAAGTTTTTTTTTTTCAAGTAGTAATGTTCTTAGGGGTATTCTAAATAATCAAAATACTCAAATTAATGACATTTATAGGCTTTTATTTTTTGATTTTACATTTTAATATTTATTTCAATTTTTTATAATAGCAGTCTAACATCAACATTTAAAAAAAAAACCATTAAAATAATTTGTAACCACATTAACTTATGATAAAAGTTCATAATAATTTCCATCTTGATATACAAGTCTTCGAACATGGCTCATAATAATTTCAATTAGTGTTTTCCGACATTACCAATATTATTTTAAAGTACCCTCAACCGGTCTGCCGAGTACCACCAGGGGTACGCGTACCCCAGGTTGGGAAACGCTGGTCTAGCTAATCAAAGCTAGGCGACAATACCAATCTTTTGTACCAACCAAAAGCTTGGATTTGGCAAATAGTACCACCAACTAAATGGCGGGTGGGAATATCTAATAAAGCTTGACTCCAGCTGAAAAGTTAGACCTTTCTAAAGTAATCAGACTACAGTTGCTAGCAGAGGGAATTTTAAGATTAACTTGTTCTTCCTGACGAGTAAATTTTCGGTGCCTAAAATATTCCAAAATGAAGTTTCAACGGTCGAGTTTTAAATAATAATAAACTACAACTAAACTAAGTTTATACAATATAAATAAAAATGATAAACTAACTTATATCAAAATTAACTGTATTTACTCAAAAATAATGGGTAACTAAATAATCTTTAATCTCACATTATAACTAAATAGGACTAAATAAATACAAAAATATTGTTAACCTTATAAAAAATATATTATACGCAATTACTTTACCTAAGAATATTTAAAATTAATAAAATAAATAAATACATCAAATTATATCAAATTCAATAAATCCTTTGGCTTATTTATTTATAATAAACTTAAAGCATTCCTAAAAGTAATTTTATCCTTAACAAAATAAATCAAGATGGCTACAGTCATGTACTCTAGAAATGCCAACCGAAATAAATAACAATAATGAGAATATTAAAGTTATTTATGGAAGAAACTAATGTTATTCGTAAATGTTATTTCATAACACATTTAACTATAAATAAATTATTTGGATAACTAGGAATATAAAAAAAAACATAAATCTATTAACTAACTTAAAATTACGACGAATCAAACTTAAAATGGAAGCTTTGGTCACAACTTTTAATAGGTCTTTCAAAATATATCAGTGAGGAGCTCAAAAAGTCAAAATAGCGAATTTAAACGATATTAAATAATTTAACAAATAAATAATGATTTTACCTTATATAGTATTAAATAATAAATATAAAAATGATACTGATTTAATAAAATAAACCTAATAAAGCTTATAAAAAGACAATAAAATGGTAATTAAATTACTTTAGTTGTCCATAAATATTTTAGTTTGCATCAGAGAAAACCGAAATAAAAGATATAACTTTTATAAATGGAATGGCAATTTTTAAGTCTTCAACAAATCATAACTTTAGTTTTACAACGATTTATGAAATGAAATATATATCAAAAAATAGAGAAAAATAAACTACATTATATAAAAATAACGTTTTTCTGAAATAATATCTGCAAATACCTTTTCCAACCATCTTTTATTGGTAAATGAGTCTTTTATCATAAAATACGTGAGCGGATTCCTTTTTAAAAGGTAAACTAATCTATTTTATTTTATTTAAGATTTTATATAATAATTAAAAATTTTACAATATATATATATATATATATATATATATATATATAGCATATATAGGTCAATGCACATATTTATATATATTAAATATATATATATATATATATATATATATATATATATATATATATATATATATATATATATATATATATATATATATATATATATATATATATATATATATATATATATATATATATTAACCAAACTTCGCTGTGTACTGTGGCTCAGTGGTAGAGTCTCGGTTTAAGTCCTTCTTGCTCGAAAATTAAAACTTTGATTGATGTGGAAAGTTGTGTGGGAGATTTGCAGTTTGATTTTTTTTATTTCATATTTCATATATCGGTTTGATATGAAACTAACAATAAATTTGAGTGCTTATAAACAGGATCGAAAAATTTTAAATCAAAAACAAAAAAAAAGTAAAAATTTAATAAAATTGTACTTTTTTTTAAGCATATAACGTTTGGTAGCTACTGAGAAACGAGAAGACCCGTAAATACAAAAATAATCTTATTTAAAAGAACCCGAAAACAAGAGAAAAAAAGTTATGGCAAAGTAGATCCATCTCGTTTAGGCATAAATTTACTGCATAGTCGATACATATAAATTAGGAAATAGGCTTACTGCATCATCGATCCTTTTTTTTTTTTTTTTTTTTTTTTTTTTTTTTGTTGTTTTTTTTACGGTCGTAGTTCAGGTTATAATAAGTATTGTTATTTAAACACAGAATTAATATATGAAAAAAATCAATTAGGAACGAATTTAACCTCGAAACATTATTTTTTACCCTACCTTAAATTCTTTCACGTTTTAGTTCTAAATGTGTTTTCCTGTGGAAAGAACTTTTTTTTTTACTTTATGTTTAAATTTAATATTTTCAAATTTCGTATCTTTCTTATCAGCATTTAAATTAATTGCTAATATCATATATATATATTAACAATATATGAAAAAAATCACTGACCAATGAAGCATATATATATATATATATATATATTATTATTATTATATATATTATTATATATATATATTATATATATATATATATATATTTATATATATATATATATATATATATTATATATATATATATATATATATATATATATATATTTATATATATATATATATAATATATATATATATATATATATATATATATATATTATATATATATATATATATATATTATTATTATTATTATATATATATATATATATATATATATATATATATATATATATATATTATTATTATATATCTCTTTGGTGGCCGCCAAATGCTACCGACATACTGAGTTCTAGCGGAGTATACTGTCAGAAGAAGCTAGCTGTATAAAAGCACACAGCTAGTTGACTTCAAGCCAATGTGAAAACGAAACATTAAAACTATAGAAAAAATGTATGTTTATAATACGTTGGTAATTCGTAATTATTCCTTCATTACCAACCCATTCATATATCGGTTTCAGTTTTTACCAATAAACCTGAACGTCGTCTGGCAAGCATTTTTGGTTCATTTTCATATTTCACCAAGATTTGCTGCGGACAAGTTCACCCCCTCTACCCCTGCTCTTACGCCGATATATATATATATATATATATATATATATATATATATATATATATATAAGTATATTATTACATATTATTATTGTTACACCCTATTATTATAATTTTTTTAATTATTTTTAAAACCTTAAAACCTAACTATATTATATTATTATTATATATATATATATATATATATATATATATATATATATATATATATATATTATTATTTATATATATATATATATTATATTATATATATATATATACATATTTATATATATATATATTATATATTATATATATATATTATTATTATATATATATATATATATATATATATATATATATATATATATATATATATATATATATATATATATATATATATATATATATATATATATTACCCTTAAATATAAATATTATTATTTTAATATTGGAAAAACAATAAGTTTTTAATTTTAGTTTCCCATAAAAATAACAGCAAAATTTTTCATTTTCTTTCATTTTCAATAACAATAGAAAACGCATATATATCCATAACAAAACCCTCTTCTTCATTATATATATTATATTATTATATTATTATATATATTTTATTATAATGTTATAAAATTATTCTTGTAAATAGTTATTTTATATATATTATTATTATTATTATTATTATTTTATATAGATTATTTTTATTATATATAAATTATATTTTATTATTATATATATATTATTGCATATGTGTAAATTATATATACATATCATGCGAATTTTTTATACACATCTATATATATTATTATTATTATATATATTATTATTATTACTATGTTTCATGTAAGTGTATATTATATCATGCACATAATGCGAATATTTTTATACATATATATATATATATATATATATATATTATTATTATTATATATATATATACATACATTATTATTATATATATATATATATATATATATATATATATATATATATATATATATATATATATATATATGGATGGGTGTATCCGAGAGGTTGGTTTGGAGGAGGATGTTGGAATTGCTATGGCATATGCAGATGACATAGCAGTGGTGACAAGTGACAGAGCGACTCTGCAGAGAGCGTTGGATAGGTGGGGAGACATATTGCACAGAGAAGGATTAAAAATAAATAAGGAAAAGACGGAGGTGATGAAGATCTCTAGAGAAAGAGAGGTGCTTGACATCGTGATAGAGGGGGAAAGGTTGAAGGAAGTGGAAAATTTTAAGTACCTGGGTGTTACTGCAAACGTGGCCGGAGAGATTGAGGAGAGAATAAACAGGTTTTCGAGGGGTGTGGGACAGCTGTATGGATTGCTGAAAAACAGGCATGTACCGAGGGATGTTAAGGTTTTGATATATACGACAATACTAAGACCTACTCTCGTATATGGGTCGGAAGCTTGGACCCTTACCACCAGAACAAAAAGCAAGATTGTGGCAGCAGAAATGAGAGTGCTGAGACTGATAGCGGGAGTGACGAGAAGGGAGCGAAGAAGAAATTCGGAAATTAGGCGCGAGCTTGGAATAGAGCCCATTGATTGGTTGATAGAGAGACAACAGCTAAGGTGGTATGGCCATGTCCGAAGAATGAATGAGGAGAGATACCCTGCGAGATTCTACGACTGGCAGCCAGAAGGAAGAAGACCTGCTGGGAGACCAAGAAGAAGATGGAGGGATGGTGTTGCAGCGTCGATGGTGAAGCGAGGAAGATCTATTGCCGAGGTGGAAGAGGAAGGATTCTACCGAGACAGATCCGCATGGAGGGGCTTTGCAGAGGACAGGGCTGTACCCTAATCTCAGCGCTTGGTGAGAAAGATATATAGATATATATATAAAGATAGTAGTGAAGGTATACGCAAATATACACATGCGTATATATACATACGTTATACATATATATATATATATATATATATATATATATATATATATATATATATATATATATATATATATATATATATATATATATATATATATATATATATATATATATCATGTCGTTTATCTGCCTCCACCTCCATATACTTGTCGATTGCATGGATTCGAACACATTTCAGGTAAAAGTTACTTAACGGAGACACGTCAATAGTGGAAATTAGTAAATGTAGTGTATATCAAACGAAAGTATAAATAAAAATAAACATTTTTAGGAGCGAAAACAGAAATTGTAAAAATAATTAATTTTTTTTAGTGCATTTTGTTTCGATCTAGTTTCGTGCGCGTAGATTCAGATTGGATTAAATGAATGAACGTATGCGTGAGTAAAGCGTCCTCGACACTTGACTCCACCCCTTCCCAAAATTTTTATGACAACCATCCCACGTTCTCCCAATATTCTTTTTTCAATTTTTAAATTGATAGACCAATGCGAATACACACACAAACAATATACACCTACACCTATATATATATATATATATATATATATATATATATATATATATATATATATATATATATATATATATATATATATATATATATATATATATATATATATATATATATATATATATATATATATATAGTAACCTAACCTAACCTAACCTAACCTAACCTAACCTAACCTAACCTCTTACCTAACCCCATTTCGCCCCTAGAACATCTATTTATGTATCATAGAGGCTACCTGCAGAAAATATTTTTTGATCCGACCTCCCGTTCCATGTTTCCGTTAAGTAACTTTGTAACACATTCATAAAAGTGAAATAAAAATGTGTAGAGTCAAATTTAAACTATAGTAATAAAGCAGCTTCACACCTTTTAAAATATTAAAAAGAGTTTAAATCTATGTAAACTAACGTAACTTAACATAACCTTACTTAACGTATCATAACCTAACTTAACGTAATTTGTTTTTATATTTATAATTTATTTCACTTTGCATTGTTTAAAAAACACACTTTGGCACCATGCGCGCATTGTACATGTTGTTCGATAGCGTAGGTTTTAAAAAAAATTGACAAGCTTAACTGGAAGCAGATAACCAATATGAACCATATATATATATATATATATATATATATATAGTATATATATATATATTTATATATATATATATATATATATATATATATATATATATATATATATATATATATATATATATATATATATATATATATATATATATATATATATATATATATATATATATAATGAATTCAACATCGGTTAAAATAAATTATCTTAGATTTATTTACTGATTTACTGCTTTAGGGTATGTAAAACATAACAATTTTAGTAAAAAATATGACTTGAATCAATAGATCAATAGATCAATAGATCATGGATGGGCAGGAGGGTGGTGGGGAGGACAGTTTGATTTACTGATTTACTGCTTTAGGGTGTGTAAAACAACAATTTTGGTAAAAAAATATGACTTGAATCAATAGATCACGGGTTGGGTAGGGAAGATGGGGAGGGTGGTTTGATTTACTGATTTACTGCTTTAGGGTATGTAAACATAACAATTTTAATAAAAATATGACTTGAATCAATAGATCAATAGGTCAATAGATCACAGGTGGGGTGGGGAGGATGGGGAGGGCAATTTCATTTACTGATTTACTGCTTTAGGGTATCTAAAACATAACAATTTTTAATAAAAATATGACTTGAATCAATATATCAATAGATCAATAGATCAATAGATCAATAAATCAATATATCACAGGTGGGGTGGGGAGGAAATGAGGGCAGTTTGATTTACTGATTTACTGATTTACTGCTTTAGGGTATGTAAAACGTAAATTTGTAAGTTATAAACATAAAAAGTATTTTTTTTTTACGAACTTACAATCATCATTTTCGAAATCTACAGACCCGATAACATATATAAGGACACCAACATTGTTGTTATATGAATGTTTATTAACTCAGCACCGCACCGGCTCCAGCACCGGTGTCGGTATTGACTCCGACTCCTCTGACTCAGACTCCTTCTCCGACTCTTTCCTCTCTGACTCCGAATCTAACTCTTTTCTTCACTTCTCTTATGCATTTCGACCATTTCTTCGGGGGGGTCCCCAGACACCCTTTATGAACTTATAACCCTCATATTTGAGATCTACGGGTCCAATAACATATATAAAGACACCAATATCGTATTATTATAAAAATATTTACTAACTCAGCACCGCACCGGAGCCAGCACGGGTGCCGATGATCACTCCTCTGATTCCGATTCCGACTCTTTCTAGAAATCCGACTCCAAATCCTTTCTCCAAATTTCAACCTTCTACGAACATTTCGATTTTTTAGGGAGCGGCGCCCCCTTTCGTGGGGTGCATGGGGACGTAACCTCGTCTGCGACGACATTACGTCACCACCTAGCGTGCTGCCAAATTTTAGCTTGATACGATAAGCCTAACCATGATAGATATATAATAATAATAATAATAATAATAATAATAATAATAATAATAATAATAATAATAATAATTTAATAATTATAATAATATATAATAATAATAATAATAATAATAATAATAATAATAATAATAATAATAATAATAATAATAATAATAATAATAATAATAATAATAATAATAATAATAATAATAATAATAATAATAATAATAATAACACAGTCAGTCGGTCGGTCAATCGCCCATCCGGTCAGTCTGTCGGTCGGTCTCGCCACCTGTCTAACACGGGTAGATATATATACGCAGAATCGAAAGGAGAAAGGCAGCAAATGACACAATTTGACCTTGGCGCTAAGGGAGCAACTACCCTTTAGAATGGACCTAGCGACACCAAAACTCGGCGGTAATCAGTTTAACCCACTAATACAATATAATGCTTCATACCGATACAATAATTATAAAGTAGAAAAATCGGCTAGCGACGAAACTGGCCCCAAACTACTAACGTAGTTTTTAAATATCTAGTTTGTGTGTAGTTAGCACAAATATAGTTATAAGTCTATAAATGTAGTTGGGGCATCATTGTATTACTTATCTAATGTTTTTTGAGTCTCATAGATTTTCTTGTTGCTTTCTTTCGTACAAAGAATGGATTTCAACACACCAGGTCGTATCCTAACTTGCAGTGAATAAAAAAAGATTGTTGAAAAGGTCTTAATGAAATATTAAACATTTAAAAATTTTATCAAAATTTTTAAAATATTACTTTTATGTATAAAATAAAATAAATTTGAAGGTAAAAATGTATTAAAGCTTAATTTAATACACTTTATACTCACTACTCACTACTACTGCAACTACTACTACTACTACTACTACTACTACTACTACTACTACTAATAATAATTAATAATAATAATAATAATAATAATAATAATAATAATAATAATAATAATAATAATAATAATAATAATAATAATAATAATAATAATAATAATAACACACACACACACACACACACACAACAGCCAGACGAATCGGTCGGTCGGTCGGTCGGTCTGTCGGTCGGTCTCGCCACCTGGGTTCAACACGGTAGATATATACGCAGAATCGAAAGGAGAAAGGCAGCAATGACACAATTTGACCTTGGCGCTAAGGGAGCAACTACCCTTTAGAATGGACCTAGCGACACCAAAACTCGGCGGTAATCAGTTTAACTCACCAACAGACAATATACCAAGTTTCATACCGATACAATAATTATAAAGTAGAAAAATCGGCTAGCGACGAAACTGGCCCCAAACTACTAACGTAGTTTTTAAATATCTAGTTTGTGTGTAGTTAGCACAAATATAGTTATAAGTCTATAAATGTAGTTGGGGCATCATTGTATTACTTATCTAATGTTTTTTGAGTCTCATAGATTTTCTTGTTGCTTTCTTTCGTACAAAGAATGGATTTCAACACACCAGGTCGTATCCTAACTTGCAGTGAATAAAAAAAGATTGTTGAAAAGGTCTTAATGAAAATATTTTCGAAAATGATTTAAAAAATTTACCAAAAAAATTTTTTTAACTTCAACAATTTTTTATGTATAAAATAAAATAAATTTGAAGGTAAAAAAAATGTATTAAAGCTTAATTTTAATACACTTTATACTACTACTACTACTGCAACTACTACTACTACTACTACTACTACTACTACTACTAATAATAATAATAATAATAATAATAATAATAATAATAATAATAATAATAATAATAATAATAATAATAATAATAATAATAATAATAATAATAATAATAATAATAATAATAATAATAATAATAATAATAATAATAATAATAATAATAAAACTTACTCAAATGCATTGTATTACGAATCTGCCTTGATAGGATTTGATCTGCACTTATTTCTTTGCAGAAGAACTTGCTTTTAAGAGTATATAACAGAATGGCATATTTTCCCAACTGTTACAAGTGATTTTATTTTAATTTAATTTTTTTCCTTCAGCCATAGAGATCTTATGCTGCTATTTTTATTCTAGAAAAAAGTGCGGGAAGAACATTACCTTTCCATCTTAAAAGATTTTATTATTTTAAGGACAATAAATATTTACTCATTCTTTGTTTACCAATTTTCGAGCAAATTGGAAGCATGAGTAAAATACACGAGCATTTTAATTAAGTATAATCTCCGTAAATTTTAAATATCAATATTTGTGAAATAAATTAATGAATTATAAATTTAGTTCATTAAAAAATTAGTTAAAAGTTTAATAAATATATTAGTAAATTCTATATTTCTGCTCATATTTACTATAACTTTTATAAAATTTAGTTTTCGTGAAATCTGAAAATGTTATTTTAATTTCTTCGTTATCAATAATTTTTAAAGTATTTACAATTTAATAAAGTATTCTTATATATATTCAATACAAAATCTCTGTAGTTTTTCGCACACCAGTACTAATTGTGATTTTAGAAATGAGTAAATAATTAATGAGTAAATAATTTTATAAAAATTATAAAAATCCTTTGAATTAAGCTTCCCAAATTAAAACATAAAAGTAGTTAAATATATCTCAGTAGCAAAATCCAATAAAACAATATATACATATATTATATTATTACATATATTATTATATTATTATTATATATATATATATATATTATATATTATATATATATATTATTATTATATTATATATATTATTATTATTATTATTATTATTATTATTATTATTATTATTATTATATATTATTACATATATTATTATATATTATTATATTATTATTATTATTATTATTATTATATATTATTATATTATTATTATTATTATTATTATATTACATATTATTATTATTATATATATAAATATTATTATTAATATATATTATTATTATATATATATATTATATTATTATTATTATTATTATTATTATATATATATATATATTACATATATTATTATTATTATATATTATTATATATATATATTATATATATATATATTATTATTATATTATTATCCGCCACTATATATATATATATATATATATATATTGTAAACACCGAAACTCCTGACCATGAATTGGGGATTCATTACCTCTCTTTGTAAGTTTTGGTTAATGAAAATAAGTTAGTTGTATTCCCAAGCCATATACTTCTGCCTTCGATAGGAAACTCTAGCCACCGTGGGTGTGGTTTCGAATCCAAATGGCGAAATTTTCTAGAAGCATGAGATATAGTGTGAATTTTGTATGTATTTAAATATTACATATAATCTCCCATTAATATCAATTTTATGGGTTTCGTATATATAGTATATATATATATATATATATATATATATATATATATATATATATATATATATATATATATATATATATATATATATATATATATATATATATATATATATATATATATATATATATATGGTTAGAGTCCAGATAGCCCGACACTTCCTAAAAAAAATTTGGTGTTGCCAATTCGCTATTTATTTGTTTGCTGTGCTCGAAATGATAGACTTACAGTTTTCTAGCATTTTTAAGAAGAAGTTTTTAGCTTCATTTTCTAGCATTTTTAAGAAGAAGTTTTTAGCTTCATTTTCTAGTATTTTTAAGAAGAAGTTTTTAGCTTATTTTTTTAATATTTTTATAGGTTGGAAGTTCTTTTACTGAAATAAAATTTGCCGCCATATCGAAAACGAGGCTACTTTTTTTCTTATAATTTTATGCTAAAATTGCGCTCTTTCATTGTTGTACGAAAAAATAAAAATATTTTTAATTTTAGGCACCGGTGTTGCCGGGAGCTCGCGGTAGTCCGCGGAAGGGCTGCCGTGCATTTGGGGCAACGTGTATCCCAATCTATGCTATTCTTTCTATTAAAAAAAAAAACAAACAATGTCATGGCTTGTACATTCCTTCCACAAAATACGTACTTAAATCAAATTTAGACTGAAATAAATTGTATAAGCTTACTCATTTATCTAAGCTTTGAAAGTAAACGTAGATAAGATTGAGGTTATGGTTGTGAGTGAGGACAGTCCTCGGTGTGAAGTTATGTTAGATGGTGAGCAGCTGGAACAAGTGTCTGAGTTTAAATATTTAGGATATATGTTGGATGAAAAGGGAACGGATGATGCAGGGTGTAGAATTAAAGTTGAGAATGGCAGAAAGATGGCTGGTGCAATTAAATCTTTCTTGGATGTAAAGGGACTAAGTCTTGAGTGGGCTATGGTCTTACATGAGAATATGTTTTTTAATAATGATGATAATGTTGGAAATGCAATATACGCAAACCAATAAATTACCTAGGACACCGAAATTAATGTCGTAGTCTAAAGCTAAAAGTAACGGAGTAACGGCACTTCGTTACTTTTCCTTAAAAGGAAACGGTATAACGATAAAGGAATTATTACTTTTTCCGAGTAACAGAGTAACAGTAAAGGAATTACTTTTTTGAATAACGATGCCCACCTCTGTGCATATATGATATATATTATATATTATATATATATATACATATATATATATTATATATATTATTATATATTATTATTATATTATTATTATTATTATTATATTATTATTATATAATATATATATATATTATTATTATTATTATTTATATATATATATTATTATATATGCATTATATTATTATTACATATTATTATTATTATTATTATATATATATATATATTATATATTATTATATATATATATTATATATATATATTATTATATTATTATTATATATTATTATTATTATAATATATATATATTATATATTACATATATTATTATTATATGTATATTATTATATTATTAGTATATATATATTATTATTATTATTATTATTATATATATATATTATTATTATTATTATTACATATACATATTAATATATATAATGTAGTACTCCAATATAACTTTGTAAAAATTTTAACTTATGTTCGTACTTATGCTAAGATTTGCAAGCAAAATTTTAGCATAAGTCGAAATGAAACAATATATAAACCCGTCTTGTTGAGATACTCATCAGTCAGATTAAAGCAATTATTAAGAATCAGAAGAAAATCTCACTGAAGATACTCTCTCCAGAACTCCTCCAAACTTCAAACACTACTTTCGGCAAGGGAGGTAAATTGATGGAAAAGGCCGCGACTCCGAAACTACGATTGCAAGTTTTCCCAAAAGAAGAGTCCGGCAAGTGTGGTAAACGCGCTGGAAAAGGCTGTGACTACCAATTCGCCTACGAAGAGAGAGAGTATCTCAACAGAAGGGACTTTTGTTACTTTACTTTCATTGAATATCTTTATTACTTATGTTGAATAAAAGCATCATCTCAAATATGGATTTCTAAATTACCATCCTCTTATATAGGGTGCTTGCTCATAAAGAAGCCACCAACTTAGCAAGGCCTACCCTATATAATTGGTGAACCCGGAGAAGAACACCCAGAACTTCGATCACGCCTTCTGATAACCAAAGAAAACGAACAAAATGAAGAAAAACTACAATAACACAAATCCCAATCAGAACACTCGGATAAAATGACTCAAGCAAACGAACATTATCGATACTGGACTTCAATTTTCATTTCTAATTTTGGATTATGGTTTTCACCTTTTCACAACTATAACAGTTCGAGGATTCATCGCTAGACATAGCAAACTTCCTTTTCGGCATGGATTTCTTTCATCATTCAAGTTTGGATTATGGGCAGAAACTCATTTTTGGATTCCACTACGAACTCTGATTCCTTTTTCGAATTCTAAATGGTTCTGTGACCGCTCCCTTTATGTATGAAGAAATATTTTATCAAATAAAGGACCTAAATTTCAAGCAACTTTGCCTCTACATATGTAACTTCCTTTACGGTATGGATTTCTTTCATCATTTTAAGTTTGGATTATGGGCAGAAATTCATTTTTGGATTCCACTACGAACTTTGATTCCTTTCCGAATTCTAAATGGTTCTGCGACTGCTCCCTTTTGTATGAAGAAATTTTCAAATAAAGGACCTAAATTTCAAGCAACTTCGTCTCTACATATGTCAAGCAATGTTTCTCTCGTAACTACAGCTTTGAAACTATTTACGTGCGCATTGATCAAATCATGGATACATTAGAAACGCCTTATACTGACCTTTCCTTGGATTCAACGGTTTGATCGATGTGGCCTATTTAACTTGTGAAAACTCAATTGTTCCATATCAAGAATTATGTATTAACATTTTTGTACTTTTATACATTTAAATGTTTGTATGTTTGTTTATATCTAACGGATATAACCAAATATGCTTGTGTTTAAATGCACCTTTTATTTTCTGTATATATAACATTATTGTATTTTTATGTATTCAAATATTTGTATATATGTTTAGATCTTCGGATGTAACCAGTTATGCTCGTATTTGAATATTCACATTTCATGTATACTATTTTTGCCTTCAAATGTTTGTATGTCTACTTATGTCTTCGGACATAATTAAATATGCTAGCATTTGAAGGTACTTTAACTTCATGTATTTTAGTTATTATTTTTGCGCATTGTTAAATGCCCACAAATATGTATACATTTGAATGAAGGTTAATTTTTATATCTTGTATAATTATTATAACATACTTTCTCACTCCGTGTTTAGCGCAGGAAGTAATGTAGTACTCCATTATAACTTTGTAAAAATTTTAATTTATGTTCGTACTTATGCTAAGATTTGCGCAAGCAAAATTTTAGCATAAGTCGAAATGAAACAATATATAAACCCGTCCTGTTGAGATACTCATCAGTCAGATTAAAGCAATTATTAAGAATCAGAAGAAAATCTCACTGAAGATACTCTCTCCAGAACTCCTCCAAACTTCAAACACTACTTTCGGCAAGGGAGGTAAATTGATGGAAAAGGCCGCGACTCCGAAACTACGATCGCAAGTTTTCCCAAAAGAAGAGTCCGGCAAGTGTGGTAAACGCGTTGGAAAGGGCTGTGACTACCAATTCGCCTACGAAGAGAGAGTATCTCAACAGAAGGGACTTTTGTTACTTTACTTTCATTGAATATCTTTATTACTTATGTTGAATAAAAGCATCATCTCAAATATGGATTTCTAAATTACCAGCCTCTTATATAGGGTGCTTGCTCACAAAAGAAGCCACCAATCTAGCAAGTCGTACCCTATATATATATATAAGGGAAAGTACAAAATAGACGAAAAAATGAGCAAAGAAATTAAGATACTTTTAAGAAAAGCGTATTTAAAGAAAAATGTAGATAAATATGCATTAAATATAAAAAGGGTATTAATAAAAATTTGATTAAAATTAATAATTAATAAACTAAAGTATATTGTTTATTTTACATTTGACAGCGTTCTAATTAGAACTCAGTGAATTCAGGGTAAATTTAACTTTATTAGCAGTTTTGACCGAAGAAGGGAAGGGTGTGTTTTTAATTATTTGGAAAAAAAATGTTATGATACAATCTGTATGAAATATGTATTAATGATTATGAGCAAACAATGTAGTTCCATATTAATCATTCTTTTATAGATTGGTATAATTTTTTTTAGAAAAATTTGTGATAGAATTATTAAATTCGAGAAAAAAATGACCTAACCTAACCTAACCTGACCTGACCTAACCTAACCTAATCTAACCTAACTTATCCTAACCTAACCTAACCTAACCCTAAAAGTGGTTTACCAAAAAAAAGTCATATTAAGTTACTTTTATATATATATATATATATATATATATATATATATATATATATATATCTATATATTTATTATATATATATATATATATATATATATATATATATATATATATATATATATATATATATATATATATATATATATATATATATATATATATATATATATATATATATATATATATATATATATATATATATATATATATATATATATATATATATATATATATATGTATATATATATATATATATATATATATATATATATATATATATATATATATATATATATACATATATAGAGAAATATTATTTTCTATAGATAGTATATATATATATATATATATATATTTATTTTATGCAGATCTACGTTGAGATAAACACTAGCGGTGAGAAATATATATATATATATATATATATATATATATATATATATATATATATATATATATATATATATATATATATATATATATATATATATATATATATATATATATATATATATATATATATATATATATAGGGAAGACAGAGGTGATGTTGATCGGAGGTGGTGGAGATGTCCTGGAGGTAAGTTTGAGTGGAGAAAGGCTGAGACAAACGGACCAGTTTAAATATTTGGGGGTGCACTATGGTGAGGAAAACGACACAATGTTGGAATTAAATAAGAGAATTGGGAAATTTAATGGGACAACAGCAATGCTGTTCCCATTGTTGAAGGAAAGAGCAATTTCGAGACGAGTCAAGATGGTGATGTACACAAGTATAATGAGACCAATACTGATGTATGGACATGAAGCATGGGCTCTTAATACGAGAGCAAAGAGCAAGTTGGAGGCGTGCGAGATGCGCGTGTTGCGACTGATCAGAGGAGTGACAAGAAGAGACAGGAGGAGAAATGAGGAGGTTAGGGCGGATTTAGGCGTGAGAAGCGTGGTGGAGCTTGTGGAGAGAGGACAGCTGTGGTGGTACGGACATGTTAAGAGGATGGAGGAGCAACGAGTGCCCAGAAGATATCTGGAATGGATACCGGAGGGAAGAAGAAGTGTCGGAAGACCTAAAGTTAGATGGAGCGACAACGTGAGCGCGGCGATGGTGAAGAGAGGAAGGAGCGTCCAGGATGTGGAGGCGTCTGAGATGTGGATGGACAGAAGACGTTGGAGTTTCGTGCAGAACAACTGACAGATGCATGCATCTACAGGAGATTGGTGAGAATATATATATATATATATATATATATATATATATATATATATATATATATATATATATATATATATATATATATATATATATATATATATATATATATATATATATATATATATATATATATATATTTATTATTATATATATATATATATAGATTATATATATTTGTTTCTGTAATATACACTTTATATATTATTTATATATAGATACAAATATAAATATATATAAAAAAATATATTACTTATATATATATATATATATATATATATATATATATATATATATATATATATATATATATATATATATATATATATATATATATATATATATATATATATATATATGGAGAAAGTCGACCTATTGACCTTTTTATCTAAAGTAAATTTTTAATTTTAATTTATTATAAATTAAAGTAAATATAAAAAATAATGTAAAAATTATAGGGAAATAGTGTTTTGAAGTTGTAAATCGAAAATATATTGAACTATTTGTAGGTGTTAGTTCACTTTGCGTAAGGAAATTTCAACCGTTTACTGGTATCTGAGTGAAAATTATTTTAGTATTTGCCTGGAATTTGTTTGAGTGAGACGCGTCGTTCCTTTAAGTATCGAAAATGCAATTTTGTTAAATAAAAATGATATTGAATTATTAGCCTATTTACAATTAAAAGGTTTAATAATATTAAAATTCGTTACTTATCATTTTTCCAATTGTTAATCTATTTCTTAGCGATTTTTCCCGTCGTCAGTGTGTTAAAGTTACTAAATTTAAGTAAAAGTGTAGTAGTAGATTACTATAATTTTTTTCGTGAGGTTTGTGTCAGTGAGATTTTAAATTCAAAACATAAACTTGGAGGGGAAAATAAAGTATTAGACAAAGTAGAATAGTTTTTCGAAGGCATTGTCAGACAGCAGAAGTAAAGGTATTTATTTTTTTTACTTTATTTTTAATATTTTTTTTTTAAAGAATACCCCAAGGGTAAATCGCAGAGATGGCAGTTGTCGGGGTCTCTCGGCCTTCCGGGGAACAACAGGGTAGGACTATTTCCCCCCTCCGGGGAGGGTCTCCGGAACCCCCGCTCTTTCTTCGCATTTGGGTGTCACGGGGGTTCCTCCGCCCCTCCCCGGGTATGGAAACGTCCCCCCCTCTGTTCCCCGCCGGCTCGAGCCCCCTACTTTGCCGTGTAATACCTTTACAAATTTTATATATATATGTATATATATATATATATATATATTAATATATATATATATATATATATATATATATATATATATATATATATATATATATATATATATATATATATATATATATATATATATATATATATATGAGCTGACTGCGGTCGAGAGCGGACGCACTAAAAAGAGAGTGGAAAAGAAAAGAGAAGATTTAGAAGAAAGCAATTAGAAAAGAAGACCAAGAAACACAAGAGCTGGCAACGAGGGACTCGAAGTTTGAGTGTTGGGAAGGAGATGGCTTCTGAGTGAACATTTGATTAGATTGAGCAAAAACTTTTTAGAAAAAGGAATTAATAATACGAAATTTTATAAAATTTAAACAAAAATTAAAATCTATTTTAATCAACGGAGGAGCAGCAAAATTTAATTCTTGGTTCTTTTTAATATAAGTTAAGTAAAATAAATGGACCAACAATATTTTGGATTTAGTTGTTTATTATAAGAAGAATGGACATTCGACGGAGTCGGCTCGTATAGGTCAAGAAGGAATTATCAAGCACCAGAATAGCGTCCGGTAGCTCAGCGGGAGAGCACTCGCCCAACTAAGCGAGAGACCCAGGTTCGTCACTGGTCTCTTCTTGGCTCCGTCTTGCTCAGACAAAAATTGAGCACACCCCCTCCTAGATTAGGGCTCTGCCCGTGAGCGGTGGTGTTAACTGTAATATATATATATATATATATATATATATATATATATATATATATATATATATATATATATATATATATATATATATATATATATATATATATATATAAAAAAAAAAATATATATATATATATATATATTTTTTTTATAAATATATATATATATATATATATATATATATATATATATATATATATATATATATATATATATAAACCTAACCTAAATTAACAAATCCCTAAACTAGAATATCTATTTATGGTCCATAGAGATACCCTGTACTATTTTTTTCGGTAACGAGTACCGTTAAAAAGGTCAATAAATAGACTTTGTCATATATATATATATATATATATATATATATTTATAATTTGGAGCCATAAAAATATATTTATATATTTATATATTATTATTCTTATCTATATATATTATATGTATATATTTATATATATATATGTATAGATTTATTCTGCACCTTAAATATATATATATATATTATATAGATATATCTCAGAAATGATAATTATTTTACTCCTGTCGATTCCAAATCCATATAAAGCTATATTTATTATATATATATATATTATTATATATATATATATATATATATTATATAATAAAAATATTTTTTTTCTAAAGACATATTAAGCCTATATTTAAGGTTTATAATCAACAGCCACATTTGTTTGAAAAAAATTGTCGTAAATAAGCTTTCTCACAATCTTAGCAAGCGTCGATGCGCTTTAATCAATCATATATATATATATATACATATATATATATTATTATTATATGATATTATTATATATATATATATTATTATATTATTATTATTATTATTATTATATATATATATATTATTATTATATATATTATTATTATTTAAATATATATACATATTATTATTATTATTATATTATATATATATATATTATTACATATTATTATTATTAGATATATAATATATATATATATATTATTATTATTATTATTATTATTATTTTTATAAATATATATTATATTATTATTATTATTATTATTATTATTATTATTTATTATATATTATACATATTATTATTATATATTATATATTATTATTATTACATATATTATTATTATATATTATTATTATTATTATTATTATATATTATATATTATATATATATATATCTATATAAATATATGAGAGTATATATATATATATATATATATATATATATATATATATATATATATATATATATATATATATATATATATATATATATATATATATATATATAGATATTAATGTGACCAGATTTTGTAGTTAAAATCGGGACACACTATATATATATATATATATATATATATATATATATATATATATATATATATATATATATATATATATATATATATATATATATATATATATATATATATATATATATATATATGTATGAAGCGGCGCACGAAACGCTTATGCGTTTCACGATAAACGCTGAAAACGGTTAAATAACTAAATCTAACTGAACAGCATACCG
>JABUQX010138737.1:0-15000 GCA_015478945.1 Trachelipus rathkii
TATAATAATATATTATGTATTATATATAATATATAGTTTATATATATTATAAATTAGTATTATATAATAATAATGCTTATAATAAAATTATTTATATAATAGTTATTATATATATTAATATAATACTATAATATATGATATAGTATTATATATATATATTTCTTATATATTTATAACTAGTAAATAGTAATATAGTATAAGATAATTATAATAGTATATTATAATAAATAAATATATTTTGTAAATATGTGGTATTGATGAATTTAATATAATTCTAGTATAATATGATATATTTCGATATATATCTTAAACATAATATATGTATTACTATTAGTATATTAATATTAAATTATATATATAAATATATATATCACTAGTATATATATATTATCTGTCTAATATAATTAGTATATAGTATATAATTATAATATTAATATATTATGATTTATACACATTATTAAGTATTAAGATATAGTATGATATATATATATGCTAGTTAGTATATTAATTAGTATATTTAATTATATATATTATATATTATATATAAATCGTAGTAATATATATATATATACATAGATTAATTTTATAATATAGTTATATATCAAATATATATATATTTGATGTATATTCTTATGATATATATTAAAATATATTATTGATATATTACTATATTTATGAATAATATTATAATCAGTATGATATAGTATTTATATATATATTTTTATATATATATTCATATTATTAATTTAATATTAGTTATATATTATGAATATATATATATATATATATATATATAAGTTTATATGTAATTGATCTTATTGCATTATTATAGAAGTAAATAATTAGAATTAATTTTATTTAATATAGTAGTATTATATATGTATAATGATTCTAAATTTTATTTAAGTTAATATATATTTATATATTATATATATATTAATATTAGTCTATTATATATGTTATATATTTATTATAATATTTATATATTAGGAATCTTGTTTTATTATTTTGTATTTAATTTGTAAATTTTATTTATACAGAAAAAGAGAAATCTTTTCAATATTCCTTGTAGTTTTATTTGTTACTCGTAATTCGCTCTTATTTTAGTATTAATTCTTTGAATCTATAGAGTATTCTGAATATCTAATATCTATATAATATATAGACGTATGATATTATATGATTGATGTATGATATAATTTTATTGTATATATATATATTTATAGTATATTAAATTTACTTTTTTATTAATTTATATATTAAATATATATATTAATATAGTATTTTTATAATATATAATAGTAGATTATAGTATTATATATATAATATCTTATATATATATTTATGAAGGAGACTATATAATTTTCCATGCTTAATTAAATGTTAGATCAGTATGCTGTATATTAAATATTATTGAGTATTATTTTATTTTATTATCTATTATTATGGTAAGGAGTATTTATCCTTTATATAAACTACTATTAAGTGTTGCATTTTATATAGAAGGTAAAGTATTACTTTTTTAGATAAGTATATTAGTGGATAGTTAATATTTTAATTCATCTTATATTTTATTTACATGTTCACCCTCGAATGGCGTCGATCAGTTTTAACTATCCAAGATAAGATTAAAGTTAAAAAGATTAATTTTTAGGTATGTATAATATAATTAGAACAGGCATAAGGTTATATAGCTTTAGTTCGTTATGAGTTAATATATACTGCTTACTATAATTGAGGAATAATATAATACTAATAATATGATAAGTATATGAATATATATATATCTATGCTATTGATGTATATAAAGAATTGGACGAGGGTTAATAGTGGAATTTGAATATAGATAGTTAGGATGAGGATGATTAGTATATAAGGTGAAGATCTAAGTTCACTATAATCATTATATGAATATAGTATATAAGTAAGATATTATATATATCTTATAATTGTTATAGTAGAAAGTGTATTATAATGTATATAGTATATAATATTTTAATATATATATATGTATTATATATATTTATAAGTTAGGTCGATGAAGTACTATAGGTTAATTGGCTAAATTTAAGGATATTATTATCCCGCATAGTCTATATGAGCTAACATAGAGAATATATAAGTAGGTTGTAATTCTAGATAAGGTATTATCTACCTGATTCCGAGACAGTTATACAATTATATAGTAATAATGTCTAATTGATATGTAATTATAATAATATAGAATTGGTATTCCATTAAGTAAACATATTTAGAATCTTTATTATATATATTATTAGTCTATAAGTAGTTATAATAATTATAATCTACTATATACCACCATGTCTATTAGAATGTAGTCATTAATAATATGAGTAATAATTAATTAAAAAGTATTAAATATATTTTGCTATTTATGTAAAGTATTTTTAATAAATGCTATATATATATATTATTAAGTACTTTTAATAATTTACTTTATATATATACTAAAAATATATATTATAATACTCGTAGTCTGTCGTAGTACTGATATAACATATATGCTGTAATAACTTTATTAGTTATGATAGTCATTATGAGAAAGCGAATTATTTATTATATACATAAAATTCTATTATTATTGATGATATTAATATTCACTAGCTTGTAAGAGTAAAAATAATTAAGGCATGTTATCAGCAAATATTTAACGTAGATGTAACTGGGTTATTTTTGTGTACTAAGTAGTAGTTATACATATATTTATAAGATAGTTTTAGAAAAGCAAAACTCTGCACTGATATACCAGGTTTGGCCCTGGTATATTATATATATATATATCTCAGTATTATTAGTTTTTTTATAATATATTACTTTAATATTATAATTATGATGTACCTATAGTATAATACTATTTAGTATTATATCTTGAGTTATATACTTATAGGTAGGATCATTAAAAACTAAGATTATTGCACGTGAGGATGCGGATAAGGGTATATTATTTTTCTCTTTACTGCATAGTCTAATTGTATCTGAAGCATAAGACGAACCTTAGGAACTGGAACTGGGTTGTTGGGATGTCTAAGGAATAGTATCATTAGTGTGAAATCGATGCTAATCGCGGGGTGTTGTCGAGCGATTTGAGAGATTTTCATAAGGAAATTAGTAAGTCGCGTGATTTTAATGTGGATAGCTCGGGCCACCAGATCGTAGCACCCTGTCATTTCCAGTCAGTGGAGAGAATCGCTATAAATATTGGATACCTTTAACCTATCTCGTTATGATGAGTCCGATTTGACCTAATTTCAGAGAGCTCAAAGTGTTTCTTTTTCAGTCTTTTACAGATAGATCATCCCTCTCACCTAATAAGGCGGATGAGGGATTCTTGTTATTGCTGGAGCAACTGAGTAAGAGGAAAAAGTCTCGCAGTCGTAGAACAGAACTCCCAGTTCTGTTGAGGCCGCCCTACGCTTTGTTATGTGTGTTTCAAAGACATTTTTTTTGTTTTACTTAGCGGCACAACCGGTTTTTTTATTTTGTCACGAGGAGAGCGATAGAGACTTGTCGAAGAGAGGAAAGTTAGGAAGGTGTCTTAGAGAGTATTAAAATAGAGTTTGAGTTATTTTTAAAAAGTAATTGAAATCTGACACTAAGTAAAAATAACGTCGCTCATGGGAGTCTCTGCACCTGCGCGGTGTTTAATTAAGTCGCGAGACTGAATTCGTTAGGAAGATTAAGACCAAGATGGCACTGGTTTAGAATAATGATAAAGACAGGGAGCCAGAATTGAAGGATAGGTTGAAGGAATAGAGGGACGAGTCATTGGCACTGAGGTCGATTAGAGTTAAAGATGTGGCCAGGCCAGTTAAAGATTATTATGCAATAAGTAGGAGTAATAGTAAAGACGAATATTAGTATCATGAACTGGCTTGGAGGAACACGAGACTATCCGACAGAAAGAGGAGGAAGAATCGCCTGCATAGACACAACCTATAGTGAAAACCTCGATTGAAGGTAAACTTATGAGAACATAATTGAAGCTGCAGCCAAATGATAAGGAGGAATCCGATAATAATGAGGCGAGCCCTGTTGGGAGAGGCAGTGACGGCTTGCAATACTGCCTCGGTCAAATGCCTTTGTAGGATGCAGCACGGGGCGTGGATTAGTCAGTGTAAGCACATCCCTCTTACTAGATTTATCTTTTATAATAAGATAAGGGGCGACCCTAAATCCCTGGATTTGCGTTTCCTTATTGGTAGCCTCCTCAAGAAATATATGTAAGAAGGGGTCTATGATTAAATATCTTCTTCTCCATATTAAAATGACATAGTCTGGCGCGATCGAAGAGACTGAACGAGTTATGTTCCTATATCAGGCGCGAAAACCCGAGAGAGTGGGTGAGACTGAATGCGCCGGATGTGAGGCACTGAAAGCGATAGAGCGCAGAGGTCAGCGTCGTCTTCGTAGACATTAAATAGGCGCGACGCGTGCAGAATATTGCACATATGCCATAGGGGACAGAGCGTTGACTAATGAGTATTCGGAAATTTCATGTGCTATTACAACAAGGGGGTAGGCTAAAAGGCGTCGGATATGAATGGAGCAAGAGCTAAGCGGAATGTTGACGATGGAAGATAAGAGCATGGGCGTGGATCCAGAGAAGGAGGAACAGTCGAAATATGTAAATGTTTTGAATGTATGAGAGTGCGGGTGCGAGGTGTGGGTTGAATGTGTATTGAAGTGGAGGAACTTTAACTGCAACGTGTAATGGTCATGAATGACGAGGCGCGATCCGAATGAGCAAGAGGATCGAGAGCTGGCGCACGCAATTGGTGAGCTGGTGCGGTCCGACCAAAGGACATAACGGAATAGTATATCCAAGAGACTGGAAGTGGTGGAGTTATGGGTTTAATATACGCGGTCATATGAGGTATAAATAGAATTAATGGTGCAGTCTAGAAAATAATAATCTATACCTCACATACCATGTTATCAGTTCGAAGCGTCTCTTCATATTTTACATTTGCTCTCACTAGAGATGGGCAATGGTGTTCATCACTGCGAACGACACACTAATAGAGATGGGAAATGTCATTGCATACATTTGCACATTTGCTTACTCAACTCGAGTCGTACATCCTTATCAGTACGATAGTTATCCTATTTTTAATTTTTCAATAATGAGTGTATTATGTAATAACTAGGGGAACTTTATTTATAGGATATTAGTATGTTTCGGATGCGGAAACTACGATAATGACATTTACATACTACTGTACAGGTAAGTTATCTAATAATAGCGCTATACATGTAGCACTATTTAATACTGATTCAATGCAGACGAGATCGAGCATTACTAACGACGATCGTAATACGAGATTCCAATTCCTATAACGATTAAATTTTAAGATAGCTAATATCAAGTCATAATTCCTTAAATATTATTCTTGAAATTATCTTAATAATAGTAAGAAGTATGTTAATATTTATTGAGGGCTTCATACGGACATCTTGTGTGATTCTATCTTCAGGTCATATGTGGTTCAGTTACAAATAGAACCGTGAAAATTATCAATTTTGAATTCCGTTCCTCTCCAAATGACAAGTTAATGCAGCAAACAAAAAAATATTTGTTATGATTCAATCGGTATAATTTTTCTGGTTAAATTATGTAAATTAATTAGAGCATTCAAACTTAGGATAAGTAAAGGAAGTACGCGAGGTCAAAAGATCATCTATAAGCTCGGTCATGTGGTACCAGCAAGAGCACGTGAGCGAAGACCGCGGTAGCGCCGAGACGTAGAAAGAGGATTTTTTTGAATGTATCTATCTTACTCCTTGTGGCCTTCAAATCGTTTTGATTAAAGCAATTTTCTTCTATGAACGTCTTTTTCTTGCAGCTTATAATGATATACAATCTAGTCTTCGTGTATGTTATGCCTGGCCTACTTCTTAATATCTTAAAGTCAGTACGATTAATCAGATTCAGATAGTTGAAATCTAGCGATTAAATATATCATATTCATCTACGTCCAAAATATAGACTGGATATATAAGGCTACATTACATTATAGTGTATTAAATGAAAGCATCATTAAAATATAGTGTTGTAGTTATTTACATTACATAACTCGTGTATTCATGTAGATAAAGGTAGTAGAACGTCGACGGTTATTCTGTGATATTTGTTAGTCAATCATGTTAAATTTTTAACGTTTAACTAAAAGATGTAATGGCTATATAATCATCATCTAAGCATAAGAATGTTTTAATTTAACACACCGATTAATTGATTTATATATAATTGCAAAGGGTATTCTTACTTCGAATAGAATATACAAGGTTTGGTTATATGGTATTGGGCTATTGACTTTAAGCGATTTAGTATGATATCTCTATGGTAATAAGTTTGAATCCGCGTAGGCGTAAAGACGGTCACGACACGTCAGTAATTATAAGTGTTAGGGTCAATAGTAGGTTAGTATATAGGGTTTGACTGAGTGGGCAATGTTCCGGGTTATATTAACACCTGCTTCTATATGTTTAAATATGGCAAGAGAAAATCCTAAGTCTATTCCTAGCTGTGACCGAGGTCCTGCACACGTTGTTTGGTATTTAGCAAGGTCGTCTGAGGATAGACTTTCATTAATTAGATTCAAGGTCAGATCATCGATCACGAGTACTCTAGCAGGTGCTGAAGAAATGATGTTAATGTGCCAATTGATCTATGAATTCAGACGTGTATTAGAGTACGCATATATTTGATATTACCTAGACTAATGGAACGACTCATCATACGTCTCTCTTAATTTATATATGATTATTTGCTTTATACAGAGATCAACAGAACGTATATTCAATGGTAACTTGTATACGATCTATGAATATGTATTTAAGCGTATTTAAGAATATATTAATTATATTAAATTTCTTATTTTAACATCACCTGCTTACATTATTATACTACTCATTTCTGCATTAAGAATGTTCGAATATTGAATTCTAAAAATGAATATAGTTTTTAGAGTCTCACCGAAGATGTTAGAACAAAGTCAGCCAATTCGGACACTGAATATTTCTTCTGTCTTCTCACCTTCCCTCTATGCCCACAGAAACTTGAGGGTAAGGCCTGTACCGAAACAGCTGGAAAGTGAGAAAATGCAGTAGGTAAAGATATACTATGAAAAGACGAATAAGAATAGCATGCCTTTCTACTAACTAATATAAGCCAATAGTACCCTGCGAGTAGTAAGAGACGAGAATGTTAGAGAGTAAAGGAGAGGAGAGCAATAGTGCAAGCAGAAGAAACTGACAAGGATTTAAGGCGCAAGCGCTCTAAGAGATAGCTACTTATTGGATCATTATTAGAAACTTATTATAGAAATTAAAATACATTGCGAACTTTCTTTTGGCCCAGGTTAACTGGTATTATTGTACAACATCAACGAAGGGGTTGGTATAACTATAATCTATCATGAGTTTAAGAGGGAGTTTATATTACTACTCCTCTGCCTACGGTAAGGTCATACACAAGCCGAATATAAGCTATACCCATAAAAAACCCCATGCTCATCCTATTATACACACTTTATGCGTCAGCCTGCTCCCAAACACTACATTTCTCTTCTCTCCTACTAAGTACATTATCGGTTCACACAGATCTCCAAATCCTACTTTACCTTCCGGTTCTTTCACGGTCAGGTTACTATATACAACTCTACACACAACCCATCCGCGTTAACCAACCTTACTACATAACATGTTTCTTTACTCAACATGAATATTCAATACCAATACTCAATCATATCTATATTCATTGTATCTCTGTATTCAATACCCTTCTTCTACAACGAGTACCACAACTACTTAATAATAACGCTAATATCATTAATTCCTACTACGCTTAATATGATATAATTCGTTCTCATACACCTAGCAACTACTATGGTATTAGTAGTATTATTATACTACCCATTAAAGATTGAGTCCAATATCATTAGATACACATAGTAATACTTTAAGTATATTATATCTTATTCCCATCGACCATTATCTCAACTAACCTGAATACCAAATAACATCATGGTAAACAAGGCATACCTTCCATGTAAGACTCAGCTATACATCAAGACTCTCAGTCCCTCCATTCATTATCACGCGATTACTGATGTAGGAATTTGCATCAACAGCTCACCACGGTGCCATTCACTAAACTTTCGAACTCCTTATGAACACATAGGCCCCTGCACCTTCGTTCGTTTCTTCACAATCTATCACCATCTTTAGGCTCAATCATGATCTTGAGCCCTAACAATATCTTTAAACACACACCAGGACACAGTTCGCAGCTGCATCACCGATATGCCACTAAACTATATATTAAACAGAGGCACTGAGTATCGTCCTCGACTCACCAAGAAACTTGATAACTTCACAAGCTTGAGTATAAAAGATATAATATTATAAATACAAATATCAGAATCAAAAATGCAGTATAAACTTATAAGTATCCTTTATATAGCTAAAATTGGTGCTCTATAATATATAGTATATTAGTAGTGATAATTGAAATTTATTGCATATACTACCCATCCTAATAAGTAAGATAAGATATTGAGAAAAGTAAAGACTTCGTTAGATATATTCATCATCAGATCACTAATTAGACTCAGAATTAATATAGGATATATATAAACAGTACATATATTTTATTGGATCAAATAGCAAAAGGTATTACTTAATTAAAGATTTGAGATACCTGGTATCGGATTGAATACAGTTATACATAATTATGATATTATAATTAGCAGATATACATTTCACCACGTACAGCCAGCGGCCAGCGAACTGAACACCTTTGTACTCTAAAAAAACAATCTCGGTTATAAAAAGCTCACACACAAAAAAGCAACAAGAGCCTGAAACCAACCCTTTTTCAATTCATTCGACATTTTTCTAAATGAGCATGGAAACAGAGGACAAAACTGGATTTTATTATCTAGGATATATATAACAAAGTTAAAAGTTATTAAAAATGAAAATATTATAATTGAAAAATAATACGCCTAATAACAGCCTAAGGCTAGCATGAGTGTACTGTAGCATCTGTTATCTACCTGGCAGCGGATTGCACGGCCTCTCCTGCCAGCGAGCTGCAGGAGGGGGAGAAAAATTGTTTTCGCTTCCTGCACACAGATAAATATCCGAATAATCTTAACTACAATATACCAAAAGTAATATAAAAGTTAATATAAATAAAGAAAAATATGATTAAGGGTAATAGAGTGAGTCGCGTAAGGTTGATTTGCTAGGTTTATGGTCAGTTCACCCTTGGTTTCTAAATAATATCGAGTCATCTGCGAGGCCAACAAAAAAGAAAATAACATTGCTGCATTGATACAGCACGAGGTTGTGTGGTGAACTACGCCGTCAGTGTTGTGGTGTCATAAGGATATGAATAAACAAAAAATAGGTATGGGAAGACTCCAACTCAGTTCTGAAGCAAATCATTTGGGAGGTACGACTGCGGTGGTTACGTGACACATCCCAGAAACCCCTATTTATGTAATTATCGAGTTTATCTATTTCATGCGCACACTTCCAATATATTATATATCAAATCTCTAGTCATTTGCCTCCATTAAAAGACCGCTGATTCTCAAAAATGATATGTGTGAAAGGTCTAATATATAGAAACGACCCAAAACAGTAGTGTTTTAATGATACAAAGGGTATAGCTCCGCTATGCTGGGACCCGTGCTAATATATATCTAGTTTATCCTATTCTCTGAGTATAACGTACGTAGATAATCATTCGATATAAATTACATATACCCCCACCCCCCCACACTCTTCGCTTTCTCCATTAAGTTATATGTATGTATGTCATGACATGATAGGTATAATGTGTACGTATATATATAGAAGAAATTAGATTACTTTTTGAAATTATATAAGCTAATTACGGATTATTAGATCTAAACGTGAACTTTTTAAGAACTAACCGAAATTTTTATCGGAGTTAACCTGACTCGAGTTTGGCAGTAGACAATTTGTAACTTTTTTTGTCTTTGACTATGGATTTATACAAAGCTAGTATTGTACGATCAACTCGAGTCACGCTCGTATGAAACGATCTGAAGTTCGTCTAAAGAACCTAACACAGGTTACTCAATAGCAGTAGGAAGCTCTCGTTCATATATTGAATTAGTGCTGTCGTAGCTCAGAGGAAATAATGACATCTCTTCTACACATCGAAAAAAAATAAGGCTCATTATAAGAAGAATAGAGGTAATACATCATAGTGACATATGACGAATGAAATCATCATAGGTGTCACATCTATCTTTTTACAAACTAAATACTGGATAGAGCGAAAGAGGAATACCGTTATGGACTCAAATACAGAAAAAGGCAACATTTTCATATCTTCATTAGATAACTTCAAAGTTGGTTACATGAAAATAAAAAAGTATTTTTTAGATTAAAATATATAACTTTTTAGTTCCGGTTTGGCTTATATGCTGTTTATCAGATTAGTAATGACATAGGCTTACATTTGATGATGAGTTTTTCAGCCTTACCCTTAGGCATTTGTAGATATTGCGTATATATAAATTCAAGTTTCTAGAAAGATTTTTAACATAATAACATAAGATGTAAGACATAAAGAGAAAGTGATAATAAGGCCTAATTAGATTATATAAAAGCGTAAGACAGAAGATCGTGTGGACCGTTACCATAGGAAATGATGTGAGAGGAATACTATCCACGGTCTAAACTGTATGCAATTCGTCCTTATGGGACTTAGCGCACTTTAGGGTATGTAAAAATTATTTATATAATTTAATATAACACTTACAAATGCAATTATAAGAGTGCTTTCAAATCTCCCAGCCTAAGGTATTTTAAACCTAAATAATGTAGTAGTGTTAGCACGCACTAGACTAGGGGCAATCACCTAGAGAGTATTGGTCTTAAAAGAAGTGATTGCTGCATAATTTCAACCGTAATATCAATAGAAAATTGAGATAGCGATATATAGAATAAAAGTTACTCATTTGATTGCGATAATCTCCCGATTTCTTCTCCGCAACCTTTGATAGTAAAAATAAAAGTTTGAGGACTAGGATTTTAAGGATTATTAGATATTATGGTTATGAAGGATTACGTATAGACTATATATATATATAAGAGTATATATATATATAGTTCAAGTAAATCACTAAAAAGATATAATTGTATAATATTTCCTAGCACAATTAATTGGAGTATTAATTAGAATTATGAGTATAAATCGAATAAGAGGGTTAATAAAGTTTTTGTATATATAATTTAATGGGTGATATATATATGTCGTTCAAATAGATGATGAATTAGATAAAATGAGGCCAAAGGCAATCGACAGAGGGGGAAGAATTTCCGGAATTTCGGAGCTAAAGAAATAATTAAAAAATAAAAATGACTAATGATAAATACAATAATAATTGAGATTAAATAATAAGAATTGATAATATGTATAATACTTTAAATCTAGAAACAATCGTTGTTAAATCATACTCCAAGAAGAGATATAAAAAGAAGTGAGTACATAAGAATCATTTTTCATATTAAAGACATAACTCGTTTTTCAACTACATCTCATTACATTCAAGTGATCTAACGCAGACCTTTGTTGCAAATGAAGAGATTAGTAAAATTATAGGTAAGATGTCAACTAAACCAGATCTATGTTATTGAGTTTAGCTAGAATGAGTTAGTTTATAAAGAGGAGATAAAGTAAATAGTTAAGAGTGTTTAAATATGAGAGATGGGATATAGATGTCGTTATAATTTTAGGATAGGGAAGGGTTATATCAACTATATATAATAGTATATATAATTATTATTATAATTAATATTTATTTATAAATCTTAAATAGATATACCTAAAATATATATAATAAGTATAAATAATTATATTAAACTAAAGTATATTAATTGCAATAATATATATATATAGTACTATGATAAGTATATAGATATATAAATATATTATATATATTATTTATTATAGTAATTATACTATCATTATTGAGCCATATTTATAATGAATATTATTATATTAACGTATTTATAATTTAAAATTAGCATATAGATATGATAAATATTATTAATAAAAAATTACATTAAGTAAATGGAAAGGTTAGTATCTCCTCATATAATTATAGATATAATATAAATATAGTCTTATAGTATTCTAGTAGATATACACACGCACACCTAGACATATGTATACATATATATATATATTAATATCTGAGTATATTATTATAAAATTATAGACTCATTATTAAAATATATATTATATTATATAATATATATTATTATTTAATTATAGATATATATAGTTACTATATATATATTATAGATAGATAATTATATTTATTATTTTCATAATAAATTATCATATATTATTATGTTCAATAATATTTAATCTTATAATATCTATATGTTACTTTATTATCATATATAATATTATGCTTATATATAAAGATTTATTATAAACATATGATATATATAAATATATTATATATAATAATATATATATAGATAATTATAATGATTAATCATTATATTAAATATACAGTATATATATGCAATGATAGTATATAATATAATAATGTATTTATTTATAAGAAAATTTTTAAGATTTAGTATAAACACAAAATATAATTGAAATGCAAATGTATTAAATAAAAATATTCACAAATTAGTTAAGTAATTATATTCTAAGTAACGAGAAGAAGAATAAATTTTATGTTTTATATGGTAATAACTATAAAAATTAAAAACTAAATTAGATAAAATCAGTAAGAAATATTAAAAGGATCAATATAGTAAGTGATGGGGGATAGGGTACGAAAAGTAGGGATGGTGTGTTGTAATGTCGAGGTTCACTTAGTATTATATTTAATGCTATTGCTTGATGCTGTTATCTGCTAGCTGCTTATATTCAGCTAAATAATAAACTTAATAAATGATTTGAAAATATTTAAAGTTGTACTAAAAATTCTGAATAATTTCGTTATAATTAATAGTACATAAATGCATACAATTTTATTAAATATATAATAGATTTACTATATATATAATATTTTTAGTTAATTTAAAAAAATCTTAAAAAATTAATTTAAAGTAATATACAGATAAGTCAACAACATGTGTAGAATAATAAAGATAATATAGCTTAAAGGACAATTATCAGCATGTATATAATGTTCGAAACGAAGAATCGAAAAAATGAAAATGAATGATTTCAAATGCAAGTTCCCTGAATTCTCTTTTGTCCTATCACGTGTCCTTATGGATTTGGCATTCCCTTAACATCTACTAATGCTCATATATTGAATAACTCAATTAGCAAGAAAGTAGCAATCGGTTGTATCCTTGGATAGCTTAAGGAATATGTTAATATTAGTTTGTTAAGTGTGCATCTTCTCAGTTTAGTAGGTTTAAAAATCTCTATTCCTTAGCCTTATCATTTCAAAAGCCTAAAATATACAAGTTTGTAAATTGAAAAAATATGTATAGTTATTAATTATAAAATGTTCAATTTTGTCAGGAAATGATTAGTAGATGAGAAGAATTTAAGGCACTTAATATTAGTGCCATTTATATTAAATATTCAATATACAATTTAGTATCGTTAAGATAGGTATATGAACACTTTAGTAAGTCTATAGCGAGAGTTATATATCTAATATAGTTTATTAGCAAAACTGAAATATTTTAGATATATGTATTTAGTTCCAGTACTAAGGTATCGACCTATAAGCAAACTAAGCCAAATGTAACTAGTGCACACGTGTGATAGGGAGGTTATGATCTTGTTGTTGTAATACCATTGAGCAATCGTTTGTAGGACAAGTATTTTAGTTAACAGCGTAATATCATTGAGTTGTTAGTGGTCTGAGTGTGATAGTTTGGTGAGAAAGTTTGAGCTGTAATTTGATTGCGTGTATGTAGGTGTCACTATGACTTGAACACTTGGAGAGATTATCTCTCAATATTCGTCACTCATCTAATTAGTTCTGGTATTAGAATGATGGATCAAATGATATAAAATTGTTTAATTTGAGTAATGTTGGAATCTGATAATATAAAGCAATAAACTATTTATTGCTATCATAAATTAATATAATTTCATTATAAATACTATTCATAATTACATTAAATTGATAGTTTAGGATTAGTTATGCTAACTATTACTTAATGCATTTGAATTAAATTAAACGTGAATTTACTTGATTGTTGTCTAATGTTTGTTATACAACTTTAAGTGTATAGTCGTTTAGATATTAATGTTATCAATATAATTTTAATTTGTGTTAAGTACATTAAATTAATGTTCCAAAAGCAGTAAGACTTGCAGTACATCGGCTTTTTTTTTATTATTTTTAATTTTTATTAATTTGGATATCAGAAATTGCCAAAAAAAAAATTGGGAATTTGCTTTTAAATATGAGGAGCAACAAAAATTTTAGTCCTTTATTAAATTTGATTTAAAATTTTAAATAAATGAAGCAACAAAACTTTTTGTTGGTTCTTTAAGTTTAATTTTAATTTATTTTAATTGTCATTTTAGTTTACGTGTGTATTTATTTTTTAGAATTCATTCCATCGCTATTCATCAAACTTTGAAAGAATTTTTTTTATACTATTTATTACACATGTGTTTAATTATGTATAGTAGTAGTAGTAGTAGTAGTAGTAGTAGTAGTAGTAGTAGTAGTAGTAGTATTGTGTTGCATAGATATAAATGTACTAAGCAACTGTAAATAACTTCCTTTCCTAGTTTCGTGAAACTATTAGTATACTTTAGTTCAAATTTCGAAAATAGTTTTCTTTGTAATAGTAATAAGGTGGTAAGTATTTGCTCTTTTGAGCAACTTACTGTTGGTTCGATATATTGATGAGAAATAAGATAATAGGTGAGTGTGATGCAACAATTCGAAAAATAGAATCAAATTAAAATGTGTTAGAGAGATCGAACTA
>JABUQX010138739.1:0-25000 GCA_015478945.1 Trachelipus rathkii
TCAACAAATAAAACATGAATATAGAGTTGGTTAGGTTTAAGTAAGGTTATGGTACGTTAAGTAGGTTATTTTAAGTTACGTTAATTTAGCATAGATATTAAACTTTCTTTTCAATATTTTTAAAGGTCTGAAGCTCTTTTATCACAATACATATTCATTTGATTTATTTTGACTAAATACAGTTTTATTTTTGTCAAATGTGTTCGGATTCATGCAATCGATAGCGATATGGATATGGACAGAGATAAAAGACACTTCAGCTTCATGGGACAGGGATAATGAACATGAGCCATATAAATATATATATTTTCTATCTATATAGATAATTTCTCTCTCATCTAGATTTCAATCTATTTTATAATATATTTATATACTTTATGATAACGAATATTATAAATATTACATCTTACTATATTTAATAACTAGAAAATAAAAAATAGTACTATTATCCCTCCACCATATGTTCTCATATTACCTGACCACAGTTTCACTTTATTTGCGTTCTGTCACTAACACTATGCATATAAGCCCACAGCCTCAGACCTTATTCTTTCATTATGTTACACCTTAACTATATATAATGCTCACTATATGTCTCTAAACTGTCTTATTCTACATAAACTATACTTTTTTTTATTTATTTCTCCAATTTTACTTATTATTATATTTACGTGAATATTGTTAATTAAAAAAGTATATCGAACAAATTTCCCAGAACAACATATCTCGTTTAATTCGCGGTGTCAAAGGTTGATTAGCTAAGAACTACTCAACTTAAAGCGAGCGGAAATGATATTGCCTACATATTTGTTGTTCCTGGAATCATAGTATAGTTGTTTTAAACTGCTATTCTTTTTTTAAATTTTTTTTTTAAGGTGGCTCTGAGTTTTGTCACGGTTGGACATTTGTTTTTTTTTATTGATGTGGTGTGTACGACCAGTTCGTCCAAAACCTCCGCTGAGGCGCGATAGACCCTGCTTCTTTCCATCTTCTGACGATAAATTAATTTTGTGGTATTCCTGTGAGGTAAATAAAAATGTTTTTGTGCATACCAATTCCTATGAAACGCTTATCGAGTTTGCTATTGAACCATAATCGAATAAATATCGGATTTACCTCGATCGTTTCGATATTATTATTCGGATATATATTCATCCTGTTTTAAATGGACAAAAGTTAACCCTCTCTATATAGATTTTAATTTATGAGATATTCTATTCTATTATACTTGTATGTTCTATAATTATGCTTATTATAATATTAATTATTATTAATAATATGATAGGGCCTAGTATATTATATAAACGACTTATATATAATATATTATATTATATATTATAATATTATAATTTTATGAGCCGTATCTATATTATAGTCAACTTAAAATACCGGTTCTATTTTAATCAGTGTAAAAATTTATAAATATATATAATTACTATTTAGAAATTAATCATATTAATATAATAATATATATTATATAATTATATATATATATTAAATTAATATATATATATATATAGTATCGTTTTTTATTCTTTTTTTATTGGTTTTTATTTTTTTAATTATTTTTGTATTGCATCAAAGACACCAATTAAACTTAGTAAACCGTATATGCAGTTATTGTAGATACATTTTGAAAGTTTTTGGCTATTCTAAATATGCGCCTCAAACCTTGAAGTTCTAATGCGGTGTTAATTCAGTTAATTAAATTGTTCCAAGTATACGAGAGCTTCAAGCACCAAATTTGTCAGTGTTAATCTATCGCTTAAAGCTTTCAATGCCTATCAATACAGCAACGATTTTCTCAGCAGTTTTAAGTCAGCTCTTCGTTTGTTAGGATTCTTATCTCCCCCCATTCTATATGAGCGTTTAAAACTTTGTTTTATAACTCTAAGAGCTATTATAAATTAATGCCTAAAAACCCGAAAGTTCCGACACTACGCATATTAATACGTACTAGAGATTGTTTCATCTATGCAAGCTCTTCATGATCAGGTTACTATATCGGTTTAAGTAGAGCTATCGGGGCTTATAGAACTTTTAGGAATCAATCTATTAAGAGCGCTTTCTCAGCAGTTGTAATATGGAGCCTCATTGGCTTCCTGCTTTCAAATATTTTTCTAAAACCATATACTTACCTACCCCCTGACCCCAAAAAAAAAAATAACAAAAAAAAAACACATACACTATATTCTACATGGACATGGCAAGCTCTATAATCTATAATTTTCCTAATTATATAATATATATATAATATTAATATTTATATATAATTATTATAAAATATATTATATATATATTATATATATATTATTATATATATATTTATATTATATTATACATTAGATATATTAATATATATAATATTATATAAATTAATATTAATATATAATATATATATTATATATTATAATATATTATATATATATAGATATATATATATATATATTAATATATATTAAATATATATATATACTAATTTAAATATATATACTATATAATATATTACATATTAAGTGGAGGCTTTACGCGTATCAAGTTTGTCAATATGATAATGAAAGATTTTTCATTCGCATTGAGTATTTCCGGGCCCGCACCGAGGTTCATGCCACACCGGACCTTTATCTTTACTGCTTGTTAATTAATTCTTATTCAACCAGACTTGTGAATTTATATGAGCCTAGTAGCATGATGACACTCTTTCAGATTCATATAGCTCTTTAAGGAAGAATACGAATTATGAGGTAAAATTAATTAAAGGAAGTAGATTCTAGTTTCTTATTGATATGAAGACGAAACAACTCCAATACCTATGAAGTGTCTAACTCGTGTGTCTCAAGCCGCACTGCACAGCTAACCATGGGAGCTTTATGCGAAACTAGTTTTCTTACAAGTGTCTTAGGATGAAGAGTTTTAGTCCGCGGAAAGAATACGCGAAGATCTGGATCCTAATACTGGACAGGGTAAAAATGGAGCTTAAAGGAGCGAAGCCACTCTGGCCGTGGAGTTGTTCAGAGATAGGTTGTGTTATTACCTATATTTTATTACATCATAAATTATTTTAAATAAATATTAAAATAACTTGTCAAATAATTTCTTTATTAATATTAATGTCTAAATAATTTAATAGTACTATCACTTTATATATCATCATAAATAGTATATTTATTCACTAATGAGTCACCTATAATACGAGGCGCCTCTTGATTATAAGTATATTGTATGTTAATACTAAAGATATAAGCAACTAGTTTATAACAAAATACAAAAAATTACATAATATCAATATATAATTATTATATATAACATAAGGAATTATACGGACTTGCCATATAAGATATTGATGGACGTTAATTCTTATATAGAGCAAGTCACTGGAACTATAATAAGTTTTAGGAAAGGATGATATTAATTTTATGAAATCCATTATTTTGATAATATAGAGGATAATTAATTAATTTCAATCATAGATTAGAGTATATGAATGTTAATTAAGTTAGCCGGGAAGTAAAAGTTTGAAAAAGTCTCTCTATGCTGATTGGAGATACGTGCCATCTTATCCAGTATTGAAAATATGGTAGTCGTCTTACAGCCTTTTTTCTCGAGAGCGCGTTTATAAGCATGCAATTGCCTCTGACACGTTCTTCGTTTAGTGCGATAATCGACGTTGTGATTTGAAATTCAATAGTCGCACGCATGATCCACATTGGAAAGTTTTGAGCGCTCTTGGCCGGATGTAGTTTTCTGGAGTAGGTTACTCTTGAGTTAATTACTTTGCGTTTCGCTTAGGAGGCTTATGAGTAAATTTCAATGTTTTGTATCTTGAACTTCAATTATCTGACTTGAAGAGCATCATCAGAAGGACGAGTTGTTTATTCATAATGTATGGGTTTCGAACTTCTTGACCATTTATGCTTAAGAGATTTTGGCTCGCTGCAGAGATACTTATGCTATATGGGAGTACGAAACATAAATTCTAAAATTTTACAGATACGTTAGGTGTGGAAGTGCGTAAGAGTTACAGTAAGTTTGGGTCCTTTGTTCTCGCTAAAAAGGAGAATCGGGATAATTTCTGTAAATTCGAACTGGAGTGAGAAAGTATTGCTTATAATATGAGATTTATTTATCCAATGAACAGATAAATTTAACGGAATAAGATAAAATAGTAATAGTTCCCTGAGTTCTCTTTCCAATACTGCACATAACATTATATGCTGAATAATATGGCTCTACGATGCACAATAAGTGATAACATATAGAGACAAGGGATCTTGTTAGTGAAAGGGACATATATAATATTATTCGGAAAAATGAGTAGAAATGTAAAATATTCAAAGATGCAGATCGTAGCTATAAATGGTTTACGAATTTGTGTGAAATTCCGGGAGTAGATCTAAATCGCATAATGACAATAGTACTAAATATAATAAAAGTGTGACGTGCATTATTAAAAGAGAATGCAAATCAATGTTGAGTAATTAGATATAAATTAGAATAAGGTATAAATGTGGGCATTTAAACATAAGCAAAGGTCAATGTTGGTTATAATTCCGTTTATGTAATTATATAAGCAAACATAAAAACATTTAAATGAAACTCCAAAATAACAAAGATGTAATTACATAAATAATGTTGTATTGATATTGAAATCAATTGAATTCATTCACTGGTAGAGTCTAAAGTATGGCCAACAATGTGATTGGAACGTTAAAAGTCGCAAGAAGGTCCAATATAAAGACGTTTCTAACGTATCCCTTCCATGATTTGACTAATGCGCACGTAGTTTTCAAGGTTGTAGTTACGAGAGAAACATTGCTTGACATAATGTAGAGACGAAGTTGCTTGAAGTTTAGGTCCTTTATTTGAGGAGAGAAATAATTCTTATCTATAAACATAAAAGAGGGAGACTCGTCCACAGGTAACTCAAATTTTAGATAAATTTAAGACAGGATTAGTCAACGTTCTGGTTAATGAAACACTCTTACTACGACTAACTGGAGCACAGGTATGAATTGAGAGTTCGCCTCATAATCCTCAAACTTGAGAGCATTACGAAGGATAAGATCTGTACATGGTACATGGGAAGTGCACAGAGATACACTAAACAATTCGGTAGTCAGTTGTCCTCGAGGTTATCATAATGAAAATTTGGATGTAGTTCCATTTATTTGAAAAATTTTCTTCTCATTGACTTATGATAAAAGGGGGAGAGGTCACAGAACACAATATGCATCAGTACACATGTGCGGAAAATAGGGAGAACAGAGAATTAGGTATAGTTGGTATTATGTTTCAAATGAACATATGAGTTTTCTAGCCATAACATACGCAAACCTATGAAATGGGAGATAGAGTAGCGAAATCCATGCGAAATAGACGAAGTTGTTGGCTCGTGATCTACGATGATTCCCGAACTGAGAGCAAGTATTTTAGTTGTTTAGAAAAGAAGTGGAAGACCAGAATACCCAAATAAAAATGGAAAATTGATAATTCGTTCTTGCTCTGAAGTATTCATATTTGCTTCTGTCACCTTTGTAGTGTATGATAGATTGGTGTATTTTTGTATTTATTTGTAGTTTTTTTATTTTTCTTCATTTTTGTGTTTTCTTATATAGTATATCAAGAAGGCAAATTGATTGTATTTAAGTAACTTTAAGGGTGTTATATATTCCGGTTCTACCAAATTATATAGGGTAAGAGACTTTACACTAAAGATGGTGAGCAATTATTCTTATAAGAATAAAAACACACTCTAATATATATTAAAAGGAAATGTGTAATATTAGAAAATCCATATTTTTGAAATATGAGGTATTTAAATCAAAAATTAAGTAGATATATTTAATAAAAGTTTGAAGTAATAAAAGTCCCCTTTCTGTTTCGAGAAATGTACTATATAATAATAATAATTTAATAATAATAAATCTCTTCGATAAGGATCGATTTAAGGGTATAGTTACACTAGTACGACTTATGTCAGCGTCTTTTGGCTCACGAATTGCCGCTGTGAGCTAGGCTTTTACGTGTTGAGTGCGATATAATCGTTTTGTGATGTGAGTTATTCAAGTGTTCTGCGAGGCGCTTTTGTGCCTTGTATAGATGTATATTTCGCAGCTTGCCGGGGATGTTATTTAGTTCTGTTGAGAGTGAGGATAGGTAATACTCTTGTGTTGAAGATTGATTGACGTGTAATTTGTTCTTTTTTAGCGTGAATTCGTGAATGAGATTTGGAGTTTGTGCGTTGACTGGCATATTTATAGGTTAATGGTACTGTAGAGACATCTGCATATATAGGACGATCTTTAAGTATATTTTCAGGTTAAGTGTCTATCATGGTTGTAACTTTGAGGTGTCTGAGGTAAATTTTGTTCGTGCTGTCCAGCGGAATAATCTAGGCGATAAGTACGAATTATATAGAATATTAAAGTTGTTTTAGAGGCATAAGGTGTTAAGTGTGTGTTAGGCATCATATGAGTTAGTTATTAGGATATTTAGGTATACCCTAGGTTTAGGTATGGGTTCGGTTAAAGGTTTAAATAAGCTCATATGAGTTTAACCGTTATTAAGTATATATTAAGGTATTTTAATTATTATCTGCCTCTCATTGTTACTTTATAAATTGGTATTTAAGCTCTTTTTATCCTCACCCTTTTTTATAGCGAATGTCATCAATTCTAATCTATAGGCACTCTAATATATATATATAACAAATTAATTTTTGTAATAAATTAATATTTATCTAAAAATTTTATGTTAGTTAAAAGTATACAGGATGGAGGCAACTCGTGACACTAAGTACATTTTAGAGCGAGTTAGTAGCGCACGCTTCCGCTCAGGAGCAATGAGAGAAGGGACCCAGGAATTACGAAGGTGTGATGCCGCGTGGCTATGATCTTAAAATAAATACAAATTGATCTCATTTAGTATCTTGAGAACTTGAATTGTCTCATTGCCAGTTTTGAATTCTCTCTATAGTTATGTACGAGAAATTCTACGGTAAAACTTTATTTTTTTCAATGATAGTTGAGGCTAATGTCTTTCATATTAGACCAATATAATAAATATTATATAATAGCATTGATATAGGATATATTTCACGATTAGCCTTTCAAACCATCAATACTTTAGTTGGTCAGTACACTAACGTATATTATTTTCATTCATTTTATCGCTATTATAAATAAGGTTTATATTGAAATGAGACCGAAAATTAAACAAGTATCTACACATTGGTGGAAACATCATCAAGTGAGGGAAGAGGTGGAAGGAAATTTTACACGGTTGTGGATAAACGAAGGGTTAACGAGGTTAGAAGAGGGGAAAATATTTCGTATATGCAAAGCAGTGAGTTCGTTTTGTCACTAAATAATAGATTCATGATATGAAATGAGCGATAGATGTATAACTCGAAATAATGCGAACCCCAATAAATAATGGGAAAATCATTTTGTTAGTTAAATCAGTATGGAAGAGAATGAATTAACTTTTTTTAACTTTGTACCGAGGAATGAGTTCTAAAGATATAGTTTAGATGTACTTATGGAGTTGTCAAATAAGTGAAGAACGTGGTTAATAAAATGTGACGGTTGATTGTCCGTAATGGCATAAGTTTAAAAACGTAAAAAACGAGAATGGTTGAGATGTACTGTGAAGAAGCAACTGTATGCAGGTTGTCTAAAAAGGATAATACTGAGAGAGAGCTACATGAGAAAACGAAGTAAAGTTGCATACGTAGGAGGAAACAAAAAGAGGTAAGTGTTTGGCAGGAGGACTTACAATGGAACTGGGAGCTCTTCTGGAAGGAAGTATAAAAGGTTTAGAATGAGAATATATAAGTGAATCTCGCATATAGATAGTCATATCAGATAAGATAAGTATCGCTTTTCGTTGGATCTATACGTAAGAAATACTGAATGTGAGGATGATCTATGGAGGGAAAACTTTTGAAAATCTGCAAACATTTTCAAATTATTAGAGATGAAATAAGTGAATCTGTGTGTTGGTTGGATTGTAAGGAAGATAATAAGGTTATTTAATTGAGAATTGAGGTATCATGGTACGTGACAGGATAGTCATATAAGGTAGGCAGTGAGATAATTGATAAATTGAATAAATCTGATATAGTGGCTGGTGTAGATGGAATTGCTGATGATTTGATCAAGAATGAAGACGAGATTTTGATTAATTACATGTTGAAGTTGTGTAACAAAGCCTTTATAGAGAGTATAGTTCCGAAGGATTGGAGATGACGTAGAGCAATATCTACCTATCTATATAATAATAGGGCAAGTGGAGATCAAATTGAACTATAAGAATAAAGAATGTGAATTAATATTGTTGATGTTTTCCAAATGTGAAGATATGGCGAGTTATCACACTGCGATCCTTTAATCCTGTCCCCGATAATGAGTAATACGCCCTGAGTGTAAACTGTACAGGAAACTTATTGGACGTCAGTAACAAAGTGCACTTATAGATTAGTTAGTGGATAATGTGTTATATAACATCTTTCCTCATTGATAAACATAATGTTATTGATAAATGAGGAGACAAAAAGAAATATCTTGTAAATCACTAGGTTTTTATTTATGCTCTTGTCTCATTAAATATCTCTATGATTAATGCTTAATAATATGGGAAGTATTCTGATGGCAGGTGCTAGAGTGATATCTACTGTATGTGGTACAGTTAATGTACTCTTCGATAGTTGAGAGTGTGTCGAAAAATTGAGAGTTAATTACGATAAGGATGAAATACGGTTTAATCCTTAAGAGTGTGATGTTGATCATATTATTTTGTATGTCTCCTTGGCTATATAATTTATATTATTGAAGGGTGATTGAAAAGAAATAGACGGTTGGAATGGTAAGTGATTAGGTATTCAGATTGAAATTGAATAAGAGAGTAGAAGAGTGCTACTTTTTATTGTCATCGTATGATTGATTTTGGTTTTTGTGTGGTAATCTGTAAAAGAATGAAGTGATTTGGCAGAACGGGTTCATTGTCCAAAAGGTTGTGATAAATTAACGTCATATAGTAATAATTAATCTATAAAACTTATATAATATAAGTACATGTAAGATTAATGTAAGTAGAGTGTAGTATCATGTATGATTGAGTAAGGGAGAGTCATCAACTGTTTGATTCATGACTTTAGGATGTGATAAAGCAATTGGTAAACTAGTATCTGAGTATTAAATTCATTTAGGGAACCTCCCCCTATATTATGGTGATTTTTTGAAAAATAAAAATTAAAAAATAAATAGGTGTTAAAATGGTGAAATTGAATGCTATATCAGAGTTGTATGAATGAATATTGTGAACATAGGTAGAAAATGAGCTGGTTAGTACACATATATAAAATTCCTAGGTAAGTTTAATATGGACACTACTTTTTGAGTACGTCTAAGGTTTACTAGTAACATTGAGGTGTTGTTTTACTTAATATGTTTTTTAAGTAAAGTATATGATAAACTTATGGTGTTACAAAATTAAATACCTATCGGTATTAATGAATCTAATGTTACAATTTGTATCAGATGAGCAATTTTATAATTAGGGAAGTGTTATAAGATATGCTTAGTAATAAAATTGATAATATGAAGAATGATACGCATCTCGTATAAGTTATTGGTGATGAATTTTTCATATTCAATATGGTAAATATGAAGATAAACGAGAAGTCACTTGGAACATTGATGGCATGTGGTTAATGTGAGGAATGAGGTGCCATTGCATTATTAACTAGTCTCGCCTCGGAATATTGGTTCTAGAATCCGAATAAGTTGACATGGGAATTGATGCAAATGCTGAGGATCAGCTATCTGGGCATGACCGTTCTAAACAATAACAGGTGGATTTGTAGGTCAGTAACGTAGTTGAGAACGCCTGTAATGGCCGATTTTATAAGTGCAAGAATAGTCACTTATATATGTGTCCATAATAGGGCATGGTTGTACAGTTACTCCCCGTATATTAGCATCAAGTGAAGCCGGCTCCGTCGCACTTGGTGAGGTACTTATATATGGCGTGGATATCCTCTTTGTAGACGTTGTAGACTGAGACCAGTTCACTAAGTGGTACTCCCTGAGGCGGTCTATGACTTTACTCGTTTCTCTTATGTATACTAGGTCTGTTATAGGTAGCAGTTTTCTCCTATCAACCCCTCTCTATTTTTTACAATACGTCTAATTGTGTTGGTAATTTAAGGAAATGGTCTAGATATAGAGGAGAATATATATTATTATGTAGATGCCCGATTTCTTGACTATGAATCCGTTAAGTTAATAATGATAAGCCCACTAACTAATCCTACTTCCTTGATATGAAGATCTACCTGCTTATTCTTTACGTCGCTCAGTAATATAAGCCCTAAGCCGGCACCTTTATCACCTAGCCTGATACTCGATTTTCATCTCACTTGCTTGAGCCTCTATCTTTTTATAAAGCCGCACCATTTGCTGAATTCCGGGGTCGCCGCCTTTCTTGAACCTTTCCTCTTATATATATAACTTGCTGACGCTTCGAGATTTTTTATCAGAGTTCTGCCAGATTATCGCCGGCGAGCAGTCTTTATGAAGTGTATCAGTACTCTAATTATCTTTATAGCAAACTATCATTACTTATATAATTGATGATTTTTTACAGCTTAGACTGATCTTCAAATACAGGCACGGGTTATACTGTCGGTGTTATCATTTGCTGTCTGTAGTATTCTTTACGTGTCTCTACTATTCTTCGTTTATGAACAAAACTTTATATGCTCGCCTCTTACACATCTTCAGCTCGTTCAGATGAGAAGCGTTGGAAATTACTATCTCCTATTCACCCTTTTTTCTTCTCCACCGCTCCATTTTTATTCATACATGGATTGTTCACACATAATATCTTTTCTTCTCTTCCTTCACTTTTATTATTTATATTTAACCAAATCTTATATTAGTATAACATTTATTCAAAGAAACGTGTCAAAAAGTAATACTACCTAAACATCATCTTTTATCCTTTCTGCACAGTGCACTTATTTTTTTTCATTCGTATTTACTCGATGCATTTCTTAAATTCCAATCTTAGTATACATGTTTTTGTGAGTTTTAATTAACCATTATTATTCCCAACTTTGCCTTCTATTTCATGACTTCATAAGATATTAAATATTTATATATTTTTATATTATACTTATTATATATATATTATCATTAAATTATAGTATATTATTTAAAATACATATGAATAGCAGACCTCCAGAGGTCTTAAGACAAATAAATTATGGAGAGATCCTTTATTTAGACTCAAGAATATAAACGAACCCGTTTCGTGAGTAAACCTCGACTGATATTCCATCTATATCAAGGCAACAGATATAAATAAATAGATATAAACTTAGTACTAAATATGAAATAATTACTGTTTATAAAACTAAATAACCATATATTTAAGCAGTATTAAATTTAACTAATGCCGTACTTATTGTTTAAATAAATACAAACATTGTTACATAATAAAACAAAAATTAAATTTTATATAGAATTAGAATCAATAAAATGCCTATTACATTATGATATATATTTAAATAATTATATAAGCATTATAATCATAAATAAATGAATAAGTGGTTATATTATTTAATTTATTTACTGAAGGGTACACGTGTTAAAAAATCAAATTTATAATCATTAGCTATTTATTAAAATAATGAGAGAATCATAGCGTGGGAGGAAACTTACTTGTCTAATGAAATTGTATTAATACATACTTGAAAAATAATATAATATAAATTAAAATCAGGTGAATGACTGGAACAGCACTATTTCAATACTGGATGATGATTATAAAGAAGAAGTATCAGTTTAATACGGTTGCACACACATACTATCGTTGTTATAAAAATGATTTATTATATATATAGGTAGGAGTTGATAGTCGAGCTAATTTCATATGTATAATGATTCTATAAAATATTATTATGAGTATATTGTGATATATGTTGGTAATTTCTTAGTATTTAGTAGTATATCTAATATGGAAAGTATTTATAGTTAGTAGCTTATTAGAGATGGTAGAAAATGGAGGTTATATATAGCGTGTATGAGCGTGAGTAGTCACGTTATTTATATGATACGGAGTTGTGAGCGGGTAGAATTGCGGCTAAAGGTTTGGTGCATGTGCGAACACTTGTGTACTCTTAAAAGTATATATGATTATGAGCACTGGAGCGTAAAAGTAACTTAACTATATATATTAAAAAAACGCTAGCATCAATGACGTTTATTAATATATTATTTGAATATTGTAATATAACAGAAGAGTCACGGAGTATGATAGGGGTGTATTTTATTACTTTTTAAGATTTGTGATGATAGATGTAAGTGTGCATATAGTATTATGTTAAGTAGGAGGTATATTGTGGTGAAAAAGTAACAGAAATTGAAAATGTTGTAGAATAGTTGCTGGAGAGAATACACATTTATATTTTGAAAATAGAAACGTGGAGCCGGTTCTTCTTATGTGATAAGTTGTGCATGAGTTTGTAAATTTAAGGAGTTGACAAAATAAGATGCCGAACGAGTACTTATTTTTGCGGGCATTATCCACTTGTCTACAGTCTCAGGACCATCAACTTAAGAGGCATTGGTTCGGAGGGTTCTGCTTCTGTGGATTTGGTGCCTGTAGACATTTTTTATGGAGAGAGAGAGGGACGAGGTTTGATACCGAAAAATCTATGAACCAGGCATGTAAATTCTTTGTGTAACAAACTATACAAGTGGAAGATAGATTGACAGGCTCTGTATTAACGCGGTTTTAAATACTATTCATTTTGACAAGCAAAGGGGGGTATGGCCTGAGGAAAAGTTAACGCCAAGTCTGTGAGGTTTTTTCCTAAAAAACCTTGACATGTAGAGTTAATCTGATTGAAGTTTTTCTGATAAATAATCCAAAAGGACAGCGGAGTTCCCCGATCCTCGTCTCTCGTGTTGAAAGTTATGTTTGGTACTGTCAGTTTACATGTCAAACAATATGGAATTTTGTTTTTTTTCTCCAACAGGTTGAATGACCAAAATTTTCTTATAGAAAGAGGGTTTGGAAGAGGGGGGGACAATTCTTCAAGCCAGATTTTTTCGTGGTGTATCAAGTATGCATATTGGCCAGGATTGAGCTTAATGGTGAGCCCATAGCTAGGGAATTAGTTTGTGTATATAATACATTATCAAAAAAGAAGTATGTATCTTGGGCTGCAAGTTGCAAAAGTGTTTTAAATTCTTTCTTATTAAAACCATTAAATTGTGTATTTACTTCAAAAATGTTTTCTAGTAGGATGTTAATGGCATCGTTAATGGGGATATTAGTGTAAAGTGATTCAATGTCAAAACTAGTCATGAAATAGTTGTGAAGATTAATAGTGGATAGCCAGTTCTTGAATTGGTAGGAATTCTTTATTGTACAACATTAAATTGAAAATGGGGTTAGTAGAGGGACTAAGAATTTTGCCAGTTTATAATTGTGAGTCGTAAAAGCTGTTAAAATGGGTCTGATTGGTACGTTATTCTTATGTATCTTCGGGAGGCCGTACAAAATGCCGGGGGATGAACCATGAGCATATATTTCATTAAAAATAGATTTACGGATTTTATCTGCTTTTAGGAGTTTTCTAAGGAAACGGTTTACTTTGTCTTCTAGAGAGAGAGACAAATTAATGGGGGTTTTGTTAGTGATAGGGTTAAATTTTGACGTGTCGGTAAGGATGTTTTTTAACTTGGTGACGTAATCTGATCTGTTCATTAATACTATTCCTTGACCTTTGTCTGGTTTGCAAATAATGATAGAGGTATCTTCTTTAAGAGATTTTAGTGTAACAAAGTCAGATCTTGAAATCAAAAATGAAAAAATTTTCCTTGGGTTGAATTTATAAAAGTGTTTATGGACGATTTGTTTAATTTTTAGGGTGACCATTTTAAAATCTAAATTATAAGGTTCATGATTCTTTAGAATGTGAAGCAAATTCTCAAATGCTCCAAAATAATTAATGAAGTTAATATTAAATCGTGGGAGGTTAAAATTTAAGCCTAGGCCTAGTAATCTCTCTTCATTTTAAAGAATCATGAACCTAATAATTGATTTTTACCAAATGTGTTATAGTAATTTACAAAGTGATTTATCGTATATAGATTTTCTTTTTGTTACTAATAAGTTATCAACGCTTGTTTCAAGACGGATAGATGTATGCAAATCTAGACATAAAAATAAATTAAGATCGCTCAATTTACATTTTGACGGCGTCTTCCCAGATCCTGACAAATACATTTTTAACCTCTCAGATAAATTACTCTCTTCCAATGAAAAGAGGTTACTAGGCCTAGGCTTAAATTTTAACCTCCCACATTTAATATTAACTTCATTAATTATTTTGGAGCATTTGAGAATTTGCTTCACATTCTACTTAATCATGAACCTTATAATTTAGATTTTAAAATGGTCACCCTAAAAATTAAACAAATCGTCCATAAACACTTTTATAAATTCAACCCAAGGAAAATTTTTTCATTTTTGATTTCAAGATCTGACTTTGTTACACTAAAATCTCTTAAAGAAGATACCTCTATCATTATTTGCAAACCAGACAAAGGTCAAGGAATAGTATTAATGAACAGATCAGATTACGTCGCCAAGTTAAAAAACATCCTTACCGACACGTCAAAATTTAACCCTATCACTAACAAAACCCCCATTAATTTGTCTCTCTCTCTAGAAGACAAAGTAAACCGTTACCTTAGAAAACTCCTAAAAGCAGATAAAATCAGCAAATCTATTTTTAATGAAATATATGCTCATGGTTCGTCCCCCGGCATTTTGTACGGCCTCCCGAAAATACATAAGAATAACGTACCGATCAGACCCATTTTAACAGCTTTTACGACTCACAATTATAAACTGGCAAAATTCTTAGTCCCTCTACTAACCCCATTTTCAACTAATGATTTTACAATAAAGAATTCCTACCAATTCAAGAACTGGCTATCCACTATTAATCTTCACAACTATTTCATGACTAGTTTTGACATTGAATCACTTTACACCAATATCCCCATTAACGATGCCATTAACATCCTACTAGAAAACATTTTTGAAGTAAATACACAATTTAATGGTTTTAATAAGAAAGAATTTAAAACACTTTTGCAACTTGCAGCCCAAGATACATACTTCTTTTTTGATAATGTATTATATACACAAACTAATTCCCTAGCTATGGGCTCACCATTAAGCTCAATCCTGGCCAATGCATACTTGATACACCACGAAAAAATCTGGCTTGAAAATTGTCCCCCCTCTTCAACTCTTTCTATAAAAGATATATGGACGATACGTTCCTACTTTTACAGATAAAAACAAAATTCCATATTTTTTTGACTATGTAAACTCACAGTTACAAACATAACTTTCACACATGAGGACGAATCGGAGAACTCCCTTGGATTTATTTATCAGAAAAACTTCATCAGATTTCTCTACGTCAATTTTTAGGAAAAAGACCTTTACAGGACTTGGCTTAAACTTTTTCAGCCATACCCCCCTTGCTTTCAAATGTAATAGTATTAAAACCCTTTTATACAGAGCCTTTCATCTATCTTCCACTTATAGTTTGTTACACAAAGAATTTACATTCCTGTCAAATTTTTTCGTATCAAACCTCTTCCCTCTCTCTCTCATAAACAAATTTATCAACAATCTCTTAAACGCAGAATTAGACCCTCCCCCCATTACTTTCTTAACCCCTAAACTGAAGTTGTATATTCCTCTACCTTATTATGAACATATTTACACTAAACTACGTAAGGACCTTGCTCACGTTTTAAATAATAGTTTCCCACAATTAAACATCAATTTGATTTTCAATTCCTCCTTTACAATTGCTTCTTTTTGTAATCATAAAGAAAAAACACCCTCGCTACTCCGCTCTTCTGTTATTTACAAATTCAATTGTAACGGCTGTGATGCCGTTTATGTTGGTAGTACTTTACGCCAGCTCAACGTAAGAGTGGATGAGCACAGAGGTGTTTCCACACGCACCAACCTTATCCTCAATTCCCCTTCACACTCCGCTATACGTGACCACGCTCACACGCACGACCATTCCTTCAATCACACAAACTTTTCCATATTAACCCAAACAAAATCACCAACCAACCTAAATATTTTAGAATCTTTACATATTGCCGACATCAAACCCTCCCTCAACAACGATAGTGGCCCGTTTAAACTACTTCTGCTTTAACCTCCCAGATGGAAAGTGCTGTCCGCCTTCACCTGTATTTATTTATATATTTTTTTCGAGTGTAATACATTTCATTGTGACTAAGTAAGTTTCCTCACGCGTTCGTTCTCTGTTTATAAGATAGCTAATTGATTATAAATTTTTTTTTTTTTGAAAAGTTACCCTTCATATAATTAAAAATACCACTTATTCATTTTGATAATGTTGTTATATAATTTTAATACTAGCCATGATTGCTTTTGAGTGTCTAATTCTGTTAATTTACTTTTGTTTTTTGTAACATTTTTGTGATTTAATTTAAACAAATGTACGCATTTTAAATTTAACTGCTTCAATGTTTTTAGTTTTATAACGTTAGATTATTTCATTTATTTGTACTAGTTCTATTTTTATTTATTATTTGTTAGCCTGATGATGGAATCAGTCGAGTTCCGAAACGTCGTTTATTCTTGTCAATAAAGATCTCTCCATGTTGTTGTCTAAAGCCCTGGTGTTGCTTTTCATTGTTAAATTAAGATTCCCCACTACTAAGAGTTGGATCAATATAATACGACAGAGATATGGCCAAGCCACCACCGGTGCAATCAGACAATATATAATATATATTATAATATATATATATATATATATATATATATATATATAATATATATATATATACTATATTATGATTCATTCTGCCGATTTGGGTGGTTTGTCAGTGGGGTAAAACGTAATCTTGTGAGTTCAATCTCTAAAAACACCTCCCAACTTTCCTCCTTTGACGGCGTCTAATGTCCTTACCGTAACCAACTAAGATATTATTGGACTAAACATAAATGGTGAATTGTCTTGGAGACCTCACATCACATCGGTTGCTAAAATGGCCTCAAAAAAGCTGGGAATACTGTTCAGATGTGAAATTTCTTTTTCTTCTGCTCAGATACTCAGTTATATTAAGGGTCTTATTCGCCCTGTTATGAAATACTGTTCCCATTTGGGATGGATTCCGTTCCACCTCCTTTGGAAGATTGAGAAAGCTGTAGAAGGCTTATAACTGTCCCATTTTTCTTACCCTTGACCTCTTCGCTGCGTCGTGACGCTTGATCGCAATAATCTCTTTTCTAGTAGGTATTATTACAACGGCAGGTGCTCGCAGAGAATTGACATCTTCGCTTCCTCCACACAATGACTTCGGTTCGTAAACACAGAGGTGCCGTTGTTTCTCATGAACATTGGTGGTGATTTGGAGGCTCAATGATCCTCGTTGTGGTACTCCTTTTTCCAACCAACATCTGTTTGTGGAACTCCTTGCCTTCTTATATTTTCCCTGCAATATTCAATCTCTCTATTTAAGTCCCGCGTCTGCGCCCAACTGAGGGAATTGCGTTAGGCAAGGGACAGGGTGGGTTAGTTTCATTTATTTAAATTTTTTTTTTCTTTTTTTGTATTTTTTTTTTCATTTATTTAATTTTTGCCCCTTCTTGAGGGCCGCCCGTGAGTGGTGGTATATTATATATATATATTATTATTAATAATTTATATATATATATATTATATAATATATATATATATATATTATATATATATATATATTTTTTAATATATTCATATTATATATATATATATATTATATATTATCTATTTTATATATATATATATATTATATATATTTATATATTATTATATAATATATATATTATATATATTATTAATATTGGCGAGGAACGTGAGCTGTTTCTCTATTAATTAGCTTTCGTCTCATCAGACGTTAATGAGTATTGTGCGTGCTTTGCTACTAGTGGGGAAACTTCCCGGCATCCGCGATAGGCCTGGCCAGCCAGCGGATTTAGCCGTTAGGCCCGTGATACCCAAGGGCCTTTCTCGATGGGTCCCACTGACAGGTCGTGAGACCTTCCTGGGGGAGGACGTTTTTTTTTTGTTTTTTTTTTATATATCGAACATATTTCAACTGTCAACTCCACAACTCCCCTTCCTTTAGTGTGGAAAGTTGCACAGAAAATAACTCCTCGCCAAACAATCCACCGTTATGGGCCTAATATAACTGAGACGATCTCTGCTCCTGCTGCTGTTGCAGATGCATTAGGTTATAGTTTTGCTAGCCAATCGAGCTCTTTCCGCTATCCTGAAGTCTTTCAAAAATTGAGAACTAACACTGCACTGCCAGACTTTCAACAGCGAAAGGGGAATATTATACCTATTACCGTCTTTTTACATTTGCAGAGTATCAAACTGTACTGCCGAATAGCAAAGACGGTACCCTTGGCCCAGAAGTGATTTCGTACATTATGCTCCGTCATATTTACCCCTCGGTTTCAGCATTTTTTCTGGATCTGTATAACAGAATCTAGATCGAATTTTCTTTTCCACCTATTTGGAATACAGCTTTTGTAATCCCTCTCTACAAATCTGGGAAAGACCTGAAGTTGGCAGGCAACCAAAGACCAATTTCGCTGACCTGTTATACCTGTAAATTAATGAATAAAATGGTTTCAGGCCGGCCTTTTCCTGCTCTGGAGAGTCGCTAGACTTTTCAAACTTCTAGTTTGTTTTCCTCCAGAATCACTCGACCGCAGATCCTTTGTTAAAACTGGACCATAACATCCGGGAAGGCTTTTCCTCTGGTGGGATGGTTCTTGGTGTCTTTTTTGACCTTGAAAAGGCTTATGCCACAATGTGGAGAACTGAGATTCTCTTTAAATTCCACTCGCTCGGTTTCCTTGGACAGCCTTTCTTTTCATTAATGCCTTCTGTCAAATAGATCCATCCATGTTCAGTGCTGTTCTATTCTGTCATGCCACTTTACTCTGTATGAAGGTGTTCCACAGGGTACTATTTGCTCTCTGATTTAATGACATTGTTACTTCTATCCTAGAGACGGTCAATTTTTCTCTCTATGTTGATGACCTTGCGCTCGAGCTAGTGCCAGGCTGCCTTTTCTTGAATGGCAACTTCAACTAGCTATTGAGATTATTTCACAATGGGGTAACTCCCTTGGCTTCCATTTCTCACCCACCAAAACCTCAGTAATACTTTTTAAGAAAAGAGGGAATCGAAGAACCTGCCACCTTCCTCCTGCAAACTTAACCTTATATGGCTCGCTTATTCCTGTAACTTCACAAGTCAAATTTCTAGTACTCATTCCAGATGCCCACTTAACATACGCACCATATATTAAACTCCTGATAACGACTTGTCATCGCGTGCTTAACTTATTGCGTCATCCGGTCTCAAAATCTAGAGGCCTAATCGCAAGTCCCTTTTACGTCTCTATATCGCCCTACTCCGATCGAAGCTGGACTATGGCTATTTAGTATATGGTCAGGCCTCCCCTACAATACTACGCCTGTTAGATCCCATCTAAAATGAGGCGATCCGTATCTCCACTTCCGATCGTCCCCCCCCGGGTGAGCCTTGAAGTTGAATCCAATGTGATGGCACTTTCTCTTCAAAGGGAATACATCATGTACTCAAGTTATCTTCCCATCTAAACTCCAATAAAGTCTGCTCTGACACCGATTCTACGGGAGATACCTCAGAATTTTAATTACTGGCCATTTGCAAAGACAGTTTATAGCCTCCTTAACTTCTCAACATCCTTTTGTAAAAAGTGCTGCCTTCCTCTTAAGACAAAGGGTATGCACCTTGGATATTCCCTGCTCTCACCATTTGCCTGGTCTCTCTCTCTCTCTCTCTCTCTCTCCTCTCTCCTCGTCTAGGAATCCTGAGCCGATTTTGAGTGATTGATCCTGACTCTGACCGGACCATCTCGATCACTCATGAGCACTCCAGGCGCTTAAAACCCCTTATTCTAAAAACACAATGGTATCCGCTGTGCAGCAATTTCTTCGTCTGCTCCACTCCTGTAAGAAACAAACATACCGGCTATTTTGGTCTCTTTGCCGGTGATTTCATTGCCAGTTACCCATACATAAAAGGGGGTCCTGCAAAGAAGCAAATCATACCATGTTGGACCCCCTCTCATGTAGGGGTAATTGGCAATGAAATCGCCGACAGAGAGGCCAAAATGGCCGCCTCTTCTTTTCGGAGCTGTTCCAGTTACCTCCCGGATGCCATTCGACAAAGTCGCCTCCCATCAACTGATTATTGTCCTGCTCTCCGACAAGGCTTCCAGTCTTATTGGAAAGAGTGCTGGACGAGTGATCAGCGGGGAGCGAAACTTAGAAATATAAAGCCGAGCATTGGTGAGTGGTCTTCCTCGCACCGACGAAAGCGCTTACACGAGGTGATAGTTGCACTCCTCCGTATTGGCCACACCAATATCACTCACAGCCACTACATGTCACGGGATCCTCCTCCCATCTGCAAATTTTGCCGTCGCCATACCCCGCAATCTGTTCACCATATCTTCATTGATTGTCCCCAAATGAAACCTATTCGCGTTGTCATTTTCCTACTTTATGGTCCATAACACCTTCTTAAAGGTTATCCCATATCATATCTGAATCTTCCCACTTTAGCAGTAACTCTAATTTCTCGTATCTTCAAGAACTGAATAAACTTTATACTATATGATTTTGTTATGTAATATTAGGACTATTTATAATGCTAGGACATCGTTTTATTTAGTTTATATTCTTTACGGAATATTCAGTTCACTATCCAAATTTTTTTACTTTAAAATATGTATAAGTCAGAAAACACCCATGGAGTTGGATTTATTCATTCCAAATGGTTGCCTTTGTGGTCTAAAGTTGTCCCGAAGAGAGAGATATATATATATATATATATATATATATAGTATATATAAGAGCATATATATATATATATATATATATATATATATATAAAAATATATATATATATATATATATATCAGAGTATGACTTTGTGACTGCTACTCGTGTTCAGCACGAGTTAACATTATAGAAACGACTTTATTTCTTTTTTTTTCTTAAATTCTTTGGATGTTATTGTTAGAATTCTCTTTATTTTTTTTAAGAAAGTTGGTCAAAAATGAAATTATTATGCAAAATTAAAACGAAAAAAGGCGTAAGCAAAACAACCCCATTAAATAACGCTTTTAACCCATTAAAAAAATGGCGGTAGTTCATGCCCATATCGGATGGCGGTATCTGTGAATTTAGAGTGACTTTAAATATTAAAGTTAGTCCTGGAATCGAACTATAGAAAACGTTAGAAAAAGAAAATGGTTTAAGGAAGAACTTACATATATATATATATATATATATATATATATATATATATATATATATATATATATATATATATGTATATATATATATATATATATATATATATATATATATATATATATATATATATATATATATATTAGCCTCTAGAAGAGCCACAATCTCAAAAACTACAACAGCTACCAGGAAAAGGAAAACATTGCTGGAATGCTGGTCTAATTTTAGTGGAAAAGGCAAAAAAAAAAAAAAAAAGAAAAATATAGAGAGTCCTGTGGGTCCACATGATAGCTACAGCGTGCGAATACATTTTGGAATCCTCAAAAATTTTGACAGGAAAATGTAAAACAAATAAAAAAATAAAAAATTATTGTTAATAATTATAGTAATATGATTAGAAGGCCTATTTAGAGACCTTTATTGGTTACCGTTAAAATAAATAGACTTTCAATTAAATTTTGCTTTTTTAACTAAAGAACACCCCAAGGGTATACCGCACTGATGGTAGGAGTCGGGTCTTCGGCCTGGGAACTACGGACTATTCCTTCTCTGAGGCCCCGGAACCCCCCGCTCTTGGTATTTGGGAGGTCGTGGGTTCCTCCGCCCCTACGGGTATGGAAACCCCCCTGTGTTCCCCAAGGTCGGCTTGAGCCCCTAAATTGCCGAAAATACCTTTACAAATAATATATATATACCTATAGTCCCACAGCACCCCGCCAAAAAAAAATAGCCAATTTTTATGTTTAATTTTTTTTAATTTTTTTTACATTTTCCTGAACCAAAATTTTAATAAAGATTCCAAAATGCATTTCCATTCCCACCAGCTTTGTAGTTTCCTTGAGATGTGATTTTATTAGTTCTCAAAATTTTGCTGATTCCAAAGCAATGTATTCCTTCCTGTAGTTAGGTTTTGAGATATGGATCAGGGTCTTCAATACATACATATTACAGGAGAGGCATACATATATAATATATATATTATATATATATATATATGCTGACCCCGCCCATCGTTCAACTATATTCTCAATGTCTCAATACTAATACTTTCTCCGTGTTGGAAGTAATACATGTCCAACCTGTTCCGGAAAAAGGAAGCTCTTGATCCTTCTAACTATCGCCCTATAGCTCTCACTTGTATTCTATCTGACTGATTTATGGTTTTCCTCCCTCAGGAACTACGGGGAGACTTGTGTGGTAGCGCTTGACATAATCCAAGGCATTTTGAACGGGTATGGCACACGTCACTGCTCTCCAAGCTCCCTCCTTTGGGTTTCCTCCTTCTCTTTGCTTACTATGTCTAGTTTTCTTTTTGAAATCGCTCAATATCGGCTGTTGTTGATGGAGCGACTTCTTCTTCCTTTCTATCAATAGTGGTGTCCCTCAGGGTTCTGTCTTATCTCCCACTCTTATTTTTTCTACTTTCATTAATGATCTTCTCAGCTGCACATCTAACTCTATCCACTCGTATGCCGATGACTCGACCCTTCATTCTTCAACTCATTTCAATTCTGCTCGCTCTTTTACTTCTAGATACTCTCGTCTTAATCTTCCGATTCTATTCTCGCTGACCTGAATAGAATTTCCGTAATGTCTCAACCTTGTGAAATTCAATTCTTTAAAACCCCACTTCTACAAATCTCCCTCTCTAAGACACCTTCTAACTTTCCTATCTCTTTCGACGGTTCTCTCGTCTCTCCTATTGACAATATGAACATCCTTGGCCTTAACATAAACAAAAAAATGTCTTGGAAACCTCAAATCACAACGGTTGCTAGGGCGGCCTCAAAGAAACTGAGAGTTCTGTTTAGGTCACTGCGAGACTTTTTTTTTCCTCTTTCCCTGCTGCTCCAGCATATGCTGGCTTCATTCGTCCTTTGTATATGGAGTAATTGTTCTCATATCTGGGGCTCTGGTTTACCCTGCTTTTGGATAGGGTCGAGTCAAAGCCAAAAGGTTTATAAACTGTTCTGCACTTTCCAGTTCTCTCTTGACCTCTATCTTTGCGGCGCGATGTTGGTGCTTTATCTCTTTTTCTATAGGTACCACAGCGGCATGTGCTCGAGGGAACTTATCACCACCTTTACGACACCCTCGTAGCACAAGGGGTGCTGTGTCGGCGCATGAGTTTTGTGTTGATATTGGTAACTTCATGGCTTGTTCGCTGTGGTGCTTTCTTTTTCTTTCCGCCACCTCTGTTCTGTGGAATTTCTCTTCCATCTTCTGTGTTTCCTGCTGAATTTAATCTCTTTCACTTTAAAGCCGGTCTGTGCCTCATCCGCGTAGTTTGCTAGCTGATGAATACTGATGGTGCAACACCCCTCCTTGAAAAGGGCTCTGCCCGTGAGTGGTGGTGACAACTGTAATATATATATATATATATATATATATATATATATATATATATATATATATATATATATATATAGAAAGAGAAAGAGTAGTATATAGTATATATATATATATATATATATATATATATATATATATAGAAATAAAGAATGGAATGGAATGGTTCAATGGAAGGAAGGGTAGTGGAATTTACTTTGATAGGAAAATGCAAAAAATAAAAAATAAAAAAATTATTGTTAATAATTATAGTAATATGATTAGAAGGCCTATTTAGAGACCTTTATTGGTTACTCACTTGTTAAAATAAATAGACTTTCTATTAAATTTCGCTTTTTTTTTTAACCAAAGAATACCCCAAGGGTATACCGCACTGATGTAGAGTTGGTCTTCATTCTCTCCAACACCGGGTAGGGACTATCTTCTCTCGGGGAGGGTCTCCGAACCCCCCGCTCTTGGTATTTAGTGTCGCGGGGTTCCTCCAGTCTCCCCTCACTTACGGGAAGGGAAAAACGTCCCTGTGTTCTCGTCGGCTCGAGCCCCTAAATTGCCGTGTAATACCTTTACAAATAATATATATATATACTATGTCCCAGTTCCCCCCCCCAAAATAAAATTTTATATTTAATTTTAATTTAAAATTTTCCTGAACCAAAATTTTCCAAGGATTCCAAAAATGTATTTCATTCTCTGTAGGTTTTGTAGTTTTCGAGATATGATTTTATTTTTTTTTTTATTTTTTTTATTTTTTTTTTACAAATGTCCAAATCTTTGCCATGATTCCAGCAATGTATTCCTTTTCCTTGGTAACTGTAGTTTTTAGAGATGGATTGTGTTCTTAGAGTATTGGCCATATATATATATATATATATATATATATATATATATATATATATATATATATATATATATATATATATATATATATATATATATATATATATATATATATATATATATATATATATATATATATATATATATATATATATACATACATACATATTTTTACACATTATTATTGTTACGAATTATTACATTATTACATACATACATACACATACATACATATTACATACATACATATTACATACATACATACATACAAACTACATCATATATCCATATACATACACACATATTACATACACACATACACACATACACACATACACACATACACATACACACATACATATTATTA
>JABUQX010138740.1:5000-10000 GCA_015478945.1 Trachelipus rathkii
ATATATATATATATATACATATATATATATATATATATATATATATATATATATATATATATATATATATAAAAAACAAAAATATATATATATATATATATATATATATATATATATATATATATATATATATATATATATATATATATTTATATTTATATATTTATATATATATATATATATATATATATATATATATATACTTATATATATTTTTATATATATATATATATATATATATATATATATATATATATATTCTATTATATATATATATATATATATATATATATATATATATATATATATATATATATATATATATATATATATATGTGTATATCTATATATATATATATATATATATATATATATATATATATATATATATATATATATATATATATATATATATATATATATATATATTTTTTATTTATATATATATATTTATAGGTATATCTAAATATAGTAGTATATATATATATATATATATATATATATATATATATATATATATATATATATATATATATATATATATATATATGTGTGTGTGTGTGTGTGTGTGTGTGTGTGTGTGTGTGTGTGTGTGTGTGTGTGTGTATGTGTATAATCTAGGGTGGAGTGAAAATGATTTTTTTTTCAAATTTATTTGGCTCACTCATTTTTTATTGTATTGGACCCTAAAAATGATATAATTAATAATTTCAAGTCCATACCTTTATTCAAATCTCCCATATATATTCAAGGAAAAAGAATAGGGTTCACAAATATGGCAAGCAAATCGCATAAATGCTTTTTAACTTCAGAACAATGCATAATTTACAACTGTTGTAGTATGAAATCATTTTGAAATACCCTTCTAAACGTAAATAAGACAAACAAACATAAGCTACAATGACTTACATTGAGTGTACAAGTGTACATGTAACGCTTGAAATAACACATCTTGGCAATAACATTATGAAATGGCCGTATTTAGGGACTTGTTACTAGCTGCAACTTTATCCATTAAATAACTACAATTAAAAAAACTATACTTTCTAAAACACTATTTCTTAAAAAGAGACTTCAGATTCTTTTTTGTTTCAACCAATGGGAGAACCGAGCGACTTTTAATTTTGGCTCTAACGAATCCATCCCTGGAGTCGTGTGAAATCACTGAAGATGATGCATCAGTTACCAATTTCACATCTCGTTTGACTGCTTGTGGTGAATAGGGAATTGTTCAATTACTAAACATCTTTCTTCGTGTTGTATAAGTTCCTCTTCAGTGAGTTTTGAAGTTAATGGCGGTTCACTAATGTATTTTTCATTTAAAGAAATGATTTTACTCCATTGTGTTGAATTCAGATTCAAGTTTGGTGGACGAATTTCTCTGACTTCATCTCTTGTTGAATTTAGACTTATGACCTGTAGTATTGTTTGTATTGCACGTCTGCGCAGTTCCCGATCACTGTCTGTCATCATTGACAGAAGAACATTTTTGAATCGCTAAATATGAATTGCGCGATACATACGGCTGAATGACATTTCGAACGTCTTGCCGTAAATAATTCAATCTCTGTATTGCATTGAAAACGTACTTAGGGCCTTCAGTGAGATATGGTTTCAATTTGATATCAAATCAGTTGGTCCGATAGTTTACCACAATGAATTAAACTGGACTGCGTAAATCAGGCGGAGGAGAGTTTTGTGAGACTTAGTAACGACAGATCCTGTTAGCTAGAGTTATCTATCTAGAATAATTAAGGGGGCCCAGCTTTCTTTTCTCTAGATCTTTGTCAATGAATCCTTTTCGTATAGCGCAAATTATTTTCAACAGATATTGCTGATCAGAACTGAGGTCATCAGCAACATCATCTGAAATGTCTGGGAGATTTTCTTGATCAGAGATAGATAAAAACTTCAAGACGGGCTTTTCATAAGTTTTTAAAGCATTACAAATAGGTCCACAAAATGTTGATGGGCCAGCTAGTTGCCTATCCGTCATAGTGCATAAAAAGATGTCTCAAAGGAAGCTCACTTGTATGTAGCATACAGATGCTCCACTGCAGTGGACTTTTTAATTTGTTGTTAATATATCAAGTTATTCCACCTTTATATCCAGAATTAACATTTGTACTGTCACATCCAATTACTTGTATATTTTGCTCCTGATTTATTTCTGTCAAGTAAGATAGTATGTTTCGTGCTATGCCAAATGTCTTTGCTGTCTTTGGACTCAAATGGTTCAGATACTAACCACCTGGTTCACCTATCAGTACGTAATGCTCTTCGTTAATTACATCTTTGTACCACCTTCCACCCCTATTTATTTTCATTAATGTTCTGTCTTTCCGCCCATCAAAATATATGCCTTTCACATTTCCATAGCTTTCTGAATCTAACATCTGCAAAGATTTACGCAGCTTCCATCTGTCTTTTCTAATTTTACTCCGGTCTATAAAGAAATCACAGTTTTCTTCGTCAACGATGCCTACATCAAGCAAAGTAGATGAAGCAATAGCAGATGTAGCTCTATTTGAAATACCAAATCTGTCGGCTTCCATTGCTAGGTTCGGTAAGGATATTGTCATTCGGTTAGTGTGGAAATTGTCATAGTCTGATGGAGGTGTTTCTTCTCCGGTGCTGTTAAAATTACTGGAATCATCAGTAGGTAGTGAATCAGCAGTGCTACATTGTGGTTATTGGTGCATGCAAATAGCTCTTTAACGCATACTTTCCTGCTCCATCAGCTTTCATTCCTCTCTTTTTGCTCTTTGTCCTGAACGAGTAATGTCTACATTACCGATTACCATTCTCCAAGCATTTCTATGATCCAGTAAGAATTCTAATTCTTCTTTTGGTACTTTGCTTTCTTTCAAACAGTGACACAAGACATGAGTTCCTCAGCAGTTAGGTATATGACAGTCAGAAATTTCATGAAAAAGAGTTGGGCATATAATTCCTTTAAAGCAGCAGTGAAAATCTCGATAAATGTTTTGATTTCCGAACGTTTGATGTGTGCAACTTTGTCAATAAATATTTTCAATTTATTTATCACAGATTTCTTGGCAATAGCAGGTATTGATGCAAATCTCCACAAATCCAGCAATTTATCTGCCATCTTACAAAGAATGCCATTGTTTGATAATGGGCTTCCCTTTAACAGTACGAAGAATCTCCCAACTTGTAGATTAGTTGGTAAGACATTACTCCGAAGTTCATTTCCATTCCCAAATATGAAATGCTTATTTACCGACTGCCTAGTTAACAAAGTTTTGGCGTTTAACTGAATTAAATAATAATCAGTTATCTAAGAATTCAATGTCATTGACAGATCTAAAAATAAAAGAGAAAAAAGTGTAAATATAATCATTATTATACATTTGTAAACGGTAAATAAATAATACTTAAATGAAATAACAAACAGTTGCCAGCCAATGACAACAACAAAAACGCAAAAAAAACAAACAATTTAATTAATAAACAAAGAGAGTTTCCTAAATAAGAAACCGTATAACTGCTGTATACCATTGTCTAGACACGATTTCCAATTTTTCCCCTTCCACCATTTTTGCCCCCTAAACTGGGGGCCCTTAATGTACATGGAAAATATAAATTAGGTGCGGACTCCTGTGGGCCATTACCATAATTTAATTAATAAACATAAATAGATTCCTAAATAAAGATGCGTTACGATTTCCAATTTTTAACCTTCCACCATTTTTGGTCCCCAAACTGGGGGCTCTTAAAGGTAGATGGGAAATTTAAACGTGGTATTAGGACTCCTGTGGGGCCATTACAGTCATCCATGGTTGAAGCAATTTTAAATGACACTATCGCTCCACCCTAATATACATATATATATATATATATATATATATATATATATATATATATATATATATATATATATATATATATATATATATATATATATATATATATATATATATATATATATATATATATATATATATATATATATATATATATATATATGCCTGTTAGGAATGATAATATATAAATATTAAAGAGTAGTTATTATACAAATTTCCAAAAATAAGCGTAAAGAAACGACCGAACTTCTTAAGCTTTACCTTTTTATAAATATAAAAAGTTTTTTTGGACCAGTGTTTTTTGCTGTGGAATTCCTTAAGTTCTTTTCCGGTCTATATTACATTCAAAATATACTCATGTCTGTTTTCCTATCCAATTCTTACTTCTGTGACGCTTTGTGTAACTTCTCATTACTGTACCTCAACACCCTGTCTGTGGCAAACAAAACAGTGGTAATTGGCTTAGTTTCAAATTGTTTTATTTCGTCAGTCATTAAATTCTTTAAAACGGGCGGCTGGGTAACTGTATCATTTTCCCAATCAATCTTGTTTGGGCAATCATCTGAATTAAAGTTTAGTGCTTAAAGCAATTCAAAACCTCCTGCATTGGAATTACTTGCTCTTGCTTGAGTAATTCGTTGAACACTTAAATCTCTTATCTCTTTTCTTGTGTCCGCTGACATTGCAAGTAATACATTCTCAGGATAAGCCAAGTACGAGTTGTTTCTTAGTACACGCTCCATAATCATAGCATTTTTTTGTTCACGTTTTAAGTAGGTACATCTGGTATCAAAAATTGCGTATACCATCAGTTGCCTTTGGATGGGACTTTATCTAAAACCACCAAGGTGCGTAAACTTTCAATATTATAAATATATTTTGAAGGGCTTTGCATGGAAGTTTTGTGGAAACGTATAACCGTAATATCATGTTTGCTTTTGTCAGCCATCTGACATGATGAAGGATGCCTGGAGATTTCTTAGCTAATGATGGAGATATATTCTCGGATTTTATACTAATACACATTACATACAAATAATTTTGGTCAGTGCTAATTTTCTTATTGATTTCATTGGGAATCTTTTCAAGGATGTTCTTTACAAGTTCAAAAACAACTATCTCCAGCTTATTTACATCTTCTTCAATTTTATTTTTAAAGGTACACTTAAAAGT
>JABUQX010138741.1:0-13007 GCA_015478945.1 Trachelipus rathkii
CAGCACTACACGCAGATAACAAATTCAGGGTTTAAAGTGAGGAAATTAATTGTGAAGCACAAGAAGAAGATGGAAGAGAACTCCCACACAGCAGGAATTGTGGCTGGGAAGAAGGAAGAATCACAGAGAACAAGCCCTGGTTTTACCCTGTATCAGCAGAAACCTTATGGGCGAGCACTGCACCCCAGCCTTCTCTGAGGTGTCGAAAAAGATGGTGGTACGTGAGTGGTAAGTTCTCTATAGAAAAGGGATAAAGCTCCAACATCGCGCAGATAGGGTCAAGTGAGCTGGAAAGTACAGAAAAGTTTAAACCTTTTGGACTTTGATTCAGAGCCCTATCCAAAAGCCCAGGTGAAACCAGGAGCCCACTCCACCCAGATATGAGAGCAGTACTCCATAATAGGTGGATATCTAGAAATGGAGTAACTGAGAAAAGGAAAAAAAGTCTTGCAGCTTAAACGGAACTCTCAGTGAGTCTCTTTGAGAGCATCATAACATGTGATGTGAGATTTCCAAGACATTTTTTGTTTATGTTAAGGCCATGAATGATTCTATTGACAATAGGAGAAACAAGAAACCCATCTATAAAGATAAGGAAAATTTGAAGGTGTCTTAGAGGAGATTTGTAGAAGTTGAATTTTAAAAATTGAATTTCACCAGGTTGAGACGACCTCACCTGGAAATTCTATCCAGATCAAGAGAGAATAGTATCGGAAAAATTAAGAAGAGATTCAATTCTAGAAGTAAAAAGAAGAGCAGATTTGAAACGAGTTACGACGAATGAAGAGGTCTAGTCATTGACATATGAGCGAATAGACGTAAATATACATTAGAGAAGTCGTGAAAATAAAAGGCTAAAATAAGGAGATAAAGGGAGAGCTGAGGAACACCACTATTGATAGAGAAAAAGTCCTTACCAGCAGCCGATATTGAGCGAGTTGAAAGAAAGCTAGACATAGGTAAAAGAAAGAGAATGAGAAATCAAAAGGAGGGAGAGCTTAGAGTAATGACGCATACCATACCCAGTCAAATACTTTGGTGTATCAAGGGCCCACCATGCAAAAGTACCCGTAGTTCCCAAGGGCGAACTACTAAATTGGTTGAATTAGAAGTTTATTGCCAGTAGAAATTAGTGAGTTTAGATGATCTAAGGAAGTAAGGGTTGAGAGGTGTAAAGTCTTGAAATATAATACAAGTGAGGCTCGGGTGATAGTTACTGTAGAAGGATCATAGTTATTACCTTTCTTCTGAATAGGTTGGACATATGTCCGCTTCCAACACTGAAGGAAAGAGTTAGTATTGAGACATAGAGAATATAGTTGAAAGTGGGTGGGGTCAGAACGGAAGCACACTCCCTCAAAACTCAGGAAGGAATGCCATCTGGGCCACCAGCCTTCCTAACAATCATAGATTTCAGGAGCCCATGCACCTTATTAAATGCAATCATAAGCAAAGCCATTGGGTACATGATAGGAGGAAGATGAGTTTCTGAATCGTCCAGCGTTGAGTTAGAGAAAAATAAGAGGCCAAGGAGATTATATTAGATTCAGTTGGAGTATTAGCAACAGAACCATCATAGTGAATATGAAAAGGAAAGGCATATTTAAAGAAGTTGTTAGAGATGTTTCTGTTAGATTTGTCAGTAAGAGAAAAAAAGGGGGTCAGTGCACTTTCGTTTAATGAAAGTTCACTTTGCTCGTCGAAGAGTTTCCCTGCAGCGATTTCGAGCTGAATGAAAATTAGCGAGAGCGATTGGAGAACGAGAATTTTTCCACTTCCTATACGCACTGTCTCTATCCTGAATGGCCAGAGAACAAGCATGATCGAATAATAGATTTTGAGGAGAGAAAGATTTAGTCAAAGAAGGAATGAACCTGCTCATCTCATTAATGAATGCAGCTCCTACCTTATTGCCAGAAGCTGAATCGTGGTCATAGTCAAAGCAGTTGCTCAAATTATAGTTAGCTTAGAAGCGACGCAAAGCTCTCCAATCGGCCCGATTTAAATGCCAGAAAATGCGCATAGGGCAGGATGGAGCTGTTGGAGAGAAAGTATTAAAATTAGAATATATTATATATATATATATATTATATATATATATATATATCATCCATGTATGTATATATATATATAATGTGTATATCTTTCTGCTCTGCCTCTTTAATAATATATAACAACATAATAATAATATTAATGTATGTAGTAATAATAATAATAATAATAATAATAATATATATATAATATAATAATATATGTATATATATGTATATATATATATTATATATAAAAGTATATAACTATATATAACTATATATATATATATATATATATATATATATATATATAAAAATATAACTATATATGTATATATATATATATACTCTCACTGCTATATATAGTAGCCTTAGCATATATGCTGCTCTGCCTCTCCATACCTCCCTCTCTATATATATTAGTGATCCAGATTTACCGCTAGGGAGCAGATGATGTATTTGTGAGAGAAGGAGTAGTGGTGAAGGAAACACTAGGTCAAGTGTATTAAGAATTGGTTGGGACGATCCGAAATGTGTGTAGGTTCTTTAATTAGATGCTTCAGATTGTTAAGAATGTTGAATGATTTGACCTCTCCCTAATCTTGAATCTTGAGTTTGAGAAGGACCCTAGCAAGTGTGTGTGTGTGAAATCCCCTAAATAGAGGATCTCAGTATTTGGGTGAGAAGATATAAGTCTCGGGAAAAGTAGTAGGATATTTAAAAAGGAGTGATAATCTGTTCTGTTAAGAAGAACAGTAGTTACGTAGTTTTGATAGTACTAGGTTATATATATATATTATTTTCTTATTCGTTCTAAATTTAGTTATAAGTGTTTCTATTTTTTTTTCTTAAGGTTTTTGCATAACACCTACGTATTTGGTTATATTATTTTTAATTTATACATATTTAGTTTTATGTTGAATGATTGTAATTTTTATTCGTAAATCTGTTAGGGTGTGTGAATGCGTATGTTTTAAACTTTCTGGATTTTTTTCAGTTTTCATATTTATTGTAAATACGGTTTTAGCATTTTAATCATTTACGTTTTTTAGTGAGTGAACAACTTTAATCTGATTTCAGCTTTCGTTTTTGTCTGTCTGTTTTTGTCTGATGTTGTTTTGTTGTTGTGGTTGTGTGTAAAGTGTGATGGCGGTTTGCTGGGCCGCGGAGCTTTCTATCGACTTTACAACATCATAGCTTTACTCCCTCTAACTCTGCATCCGTGGAACACCATCTCTCTAACTCTAAGCCTAACCTTTTGCTCCTGTCTGAGACCAGATGGCTAAGAATTCTTCCTCTAACTCGTTTAATATGTCCAACTATAATATTTGTAAATTTCATCCCACAAAGGGTGGAGTAATATTGCCTATAATTAACATAAAAATATACTCCCGCCAGCACGTCTCGTGAAGATACTCAGTCTACTAATTTCCTTCGATGTTCTGAAGCAAAATCTTTCTCCCTTCTACTACAATAATCTTGTGCTTTACTGCTGCTGCTCTCCTAACAGAACAGATTTTCACGCCATTTTTGAATATCTTACTACTTCTCATGAGACTGTTGTATCTTCTCATCCAAATACTAAGGTCCTCTATTTAGAGGATTTCGATGTACATAACACTGAATGGTTGGGGTCACTCTCATACCGATTTAGGTGGGAGGACGGATCATTCAGCATTCTCAACGATCTGGAGCAACTAATTAAAGAGACCCACACATTCCGGATCTTCCTAACCAATTCTTGAACACACTTGACCTATGTTTCACCACAAGTCCTTCTCTCTTAAAATACACCACTTTCGCTCCTATCGGTAAATCTGACAGCAACCTTATATCTCTTAATTTTAATACTTTCTCTCCAACTTAGCTCCATCCTGCCCTACTCGTTTTTCTGGCACTTTGATCACGATTGGGGGGCCTCGCGTCGCTTCTACGCTAACTAATTGGAATGACTGCTTTGACTCTGGTGACGCTTCGACTTCTGCCCATAAGGTGGGAGCTGTAATCGTTGATGGGATAAGCAGGTTCATTCCTTCTTCGACTAAATCTTTCTCTCCTCATAATCCATGGTTCGATCGTGCTTGTTCTCTGGCCATTTCAGTCTAGAGACAGCGCATATCGGGAGTGGAAAAATTCTATTTCCCCTTTCACTCTCGCTAAATTTTCACTCAGCTAGAAATCGTTGCAGGGATACTCTTCGACAGCAAAGCAATTTTCATCAAACGAAAGGGTGCTAACCTCCTTGGTTCTCCTACTGACAAATCTTTCTGGCCTCTTGCCAAAAACATCTCTAACAACTTCTGTAAATCTGTCTTTCCTCCTCTTATTCGCTCTGATGGTTCTGTTGCTAATTCTCCAACTGAAAAGGCAATCTCCTTCGGCCTCCTATTTTCCTCTAACTCAACCCTGGACGATTCTGGCATTCTTCCTCCTCCTCCTTCTCCTCTCAGGTGTCTATGTCTTTGCCTGTGATTACATACGATCAGTGCATGGGCTCCTGAAATCTACAAACGGGAGGCGGGTGGCCCGGATGGCATTCCTCCCCTAGTTTTGAGGGAGTGTGCTTCCGTGCTGACCCGCCCCTCGTTCAACTTTATTCTCTATGTCTCAATACTAACACTTTCCCTCAGTGTTGGAAGCACGCACATGTCCAACCGATTCCGAAAAAAGGTAGCCGCTCTGATCCTTCTAACTATCCTCTATCTAACCTGTATTCTATCTAAGATCTTTGAAACGCTTCTATTCTCATTTCTTAGATCATCTGGAATCTCATTCACTTCTTTCGATCGCCAGTACGGCTTTCGGCGCCGAGGTCTTCTGGCGATATACTTTCCTATCTTACTGATTTATGGTTTTTCCGCCCTTAGGAACTACGGGAGACTTGCGTGGTGGCGCTTGACATATCCAAAGCATTTGACCGGGTATGGCACGCGTCACTGCTCTCCAAGCTCCCTTCCTTTGGGTTTCCTCCTTCACTTTGCTTACTTATGTCTAGTTTTCTCTCAAATCGCTCAATGTCGGCTGTTGTTGACGGGGCGACTTCTTCTTCTTTTTCTGTTAATTGGTGTTCCTCAAGGGTTCTGTCTTATCTCTGCTTTATTCTTACTTTTCATTATTGATCTCCTCAGCTGTACTTCTAACTCTATTGTTCACTCTTATGCCGATGACTCAACTCTCCATTCTTCTACTCCATTTCAATTCTGCTCCCTCTTTTACTTCTAGAATTGCCTCTCGTGCTTAATCTTTCCGATTCTATTCTCTTTGATCTCTGGATAGGATTTCGGGTGGGAGTCATCTCAACCTTGTGAAATTTAATTCTTTAAAGCTCAACTTCTACAAATCTCCCACTCTCTAAAACACCTTCAACTTTCCTATCTCTTTCTGACTGGTTCTCTCGTCTCTCCTGATGACAATATAAACATCCTTGGCCTTAACATAAACAAAAAAATGTCTTGGAAACCTCACATCACAACGGTTGCTAGGACGGCCTCAAAGAAACTGGGGGTTCTGTTTAGACTGCGAGACTTTTTTTCCTCTTCTCCAGTTGTTCCAGCTGTACAAGGGCCTCATCCGCCCTTGTAGATTACTGCTCTCATATCTGGGGGGCTCTGGTTTCACCCGGCTTTGGACAGGGTCGAGACAAAAGGTCAAAGGGTTTATAAGCTGTTCCGTACTTTCGAATTCCATTTTACACTCTTTCTTTGACGCGAGAGTTGGTGCTTTATCTCTTTTCATAGGTACCGCAGCGGCAAGTGCTCTAGGGAACTTGTCACTCGCGTACCTCCACCTTTACGACGTCCTCGTAGCACAAGGGGTGCTGTGTCTGCGCATGAGTTTTTTGTGTGGATATTGGCAACTCAAGGCTAGTTCGCTGCGGTGCTTCCTTCTTTCCAGCCACTTCTGTTCTGTGGAATTCTCTTCCATCTTCTGTGTTTCCTGCTGAATTTAATCTCCGCACTTCAAAGCCTGCGTCTGTCATATGCGTAATTTGCGTTGGTGTGTACTTCTGAGCGATGCAACACACCTCCCCACTCCTTCAATAGGAACAGTTTGAAGGTGAATAGAAGGCGACAACGAAAAAAAAAAAAAAAAAAAAAAAAAAAAAAAAAAAAAAAAAAAAAGCTGAAGCACAAGATTATTGAAAAGTTGAAGGAACAAAGATTTTAGACCTTAGGATATCAAGTGGGAATTCGAGATTTGCGACACTTGTTAAAAGGAATATTAATGTTTACATAGGCACATTATGAAATAAGTTATAGTTGAATTATGAAATAAGTTTTAGTTGGATATATTAAACGAGTTAGAGGATGAATTCTGCCAGCTACCTCTGTCACGGAACTGAAACAAAGTTTATAGTTAAAGGTATTATTCAGCCCAATTATCATATGTTGGTAAATTTGGTAAATTCAATAAAAAAAACCAGTGCCTGTGCAAATCTGCCATCATACACACACACACACACACACACACACACACAAACACAGAAAAAATTAAAAAAAGGGGGAAATCGAGAGAAATTGTTCATAAACAAAAACTTAAATTTAAAAGTTAATTAAAAATAAAATTTTAAACAATGTAAAGATAAAACTCAAACTTTTGTAACCTTTCTAATAAATAGTTTTAACTTTGATAAAAACCTACGAGTTTAAATAACTTAATAAAGAAAAATGTTAAAACTAGGGCTTATCTTTTAAAACTTTACGGAAACCAATAAAATGGTTTCTAAGTTGTGTAATTTAATAAAACCTTTAATTAAAACATAATAACGTTTGAAAATCATGCACAAATTTCACTATGCGCAAAACTACACAATAACAATAAATAAAATAAAGATAATATATATTATTAAAGTTGCTACTTTATAGGTAGTTGAAGTATTATTAATGTTTTTCACCCTTGAGATGGTTTGTTAGTCTATTGTTTATTTCTTTCCTCACTGTTGTTAGAGCATATTTCGGAAAATTTAAACTTTTATGCACATTGGTATTTTTATTACATATAGTTAATTAGTTTTAATTCCCAATTAACTATATGTAATAAAAATACCAATGTGCATAAAAGTTTAAATTTTCCGAAATATGCTCTAACAACAGTGAGGGAAGAAATAAACAATAGACTAACAAACCATCTCAAGGGTGAAAAACATTATATATATATATATATATATATAATATATATATATATTATATATATATATATATTTTATAATAATAATAATATAATAATAATAATAAATATATATATATATAATAATATATATATATATAATATATATATATATATTTATGAATATATATAATAATAATAATAATAATATAAATATATATATATATAATAATAATATATATATATATATATAATATAACTATAATATAATAATATAATAATAATAATAATATATAATAAAAAAATTATATATATATAATAATAATATATATATATATAATATATATATTTATTGTTTATATTTCGTTAAATTTCCACACCTAAATTTGAAATTGCTCTTAATTTGAAAGTAATTTGTAAATTATTGTTCGATATGTTTCTTCATTGATTTAAAGAGAACGTTTCAGAACATTCATTTTTTTCTATTTGAGTTTTCCTATGTATTTTTATCGTTTATTATAATTTATTTCTAGATGATTGAAAGTATGGACTCGTAACTCTGTCACTTTATGAATCTCACAAAGAGGATCAGTTTTGAAATTGACTCAATTTCCCGGCTGTTCAATTACTTCAGATCGAGTCGCCGAAGAAGGGAAATTTTGTTTGGAACATTACTCAATTTTTAATGAAATGTCTACGAGTAATATACGGAGCTTTGGAATTCAATTCAATGTCTCTCGGGGAATGATTTTGTTTAGTAAATCGATTAATGTTTCTGTTGTTTGAAATATTTGCTTAGAAATTGATTATTTTGCTGATATATTCAATATGAATCTGAAAATATAAACAAATATTAATAAGAATATTTATTATTGAATTTGTTGTTTTAAAAGAAGCAAACTAATATAACTCGTATAAATAAAAAATATTAAATGTATAAAAATTCCATCGTAAATGCATAATTATCTTTTACTTAATCATTATAATGCACAATAAGATCTCCTTATTCATATACATATATTATTATATAATATATATATTATATATATTATAGATATATATGGATTATATGTATATATATATATAAGAGTATATATTAGTTAATAGAATTAATAGAATATATATGAATAGTATTAGTAAAAGAGGTATAGGATTTGAGTTAGGAATAATAGAATATTCCCAGTAGGAATAGTAATAATTAGTATAACTATCACACACGACACTATAAACCTATTATAATCTATTATCTTATATTCTTATCTATCATATATTATATCTCGGTATATGTTTATAATATATATAATATATATATGTATATATAGTATAATATCTATAATATTATATATAATATATATATCTAACTCATCTATATACTTATATATTAATATAATTTATATATACATATATATTATATAAAATAATAATAATATTAAATATATATAAGTACACATAACAAGACAATACATACATATACTCAGGTCATACGTATAAATCATCTAAAAATAATATATATGTGCTATATGAGAGTATATTGACAAGTACTGATACATATGCATAAGAAGAATAGATTATTATATTATATATATATATTCATTATATATATATATCAATATTATATATAATATATAGACTACTGTATATATACTATATAATAACTACAATAATTTTTATTCATACATAATATAATAGAAATATGTATATACTTACGTAAATATACATAATTAACTAATACATATATGTATCTAATATATATATACTATATCATATACATAATATACAACTATAAATATATATAACAATATACCAGTATATATATATAATTGATTAAAAATAAGTTATTATATATTATATATATAATATATTATTACATATGTATATTTATGTATATATTATAGTATATCTAGTATACATATATATATAAATTAATATATACACCCCCATCCCCACCCCCCCCCCCTATTAAAAGGTTTTTTGCAAGTATGCACCAAAAATACAGAGTTTAATTAAATCTTTTAACGATTTTAGAAATACATTATACTTTTGTAACCTATTCGTACCTAACTAACCAACCTAACCTAACCTTATGACGATAACAAATTTACCTAATTAACTCTAACGCTGAATATTAATCTGATCAACAACAACATATTAAAATGTTCAATCCAAAAATATATATTATTATATATATATCGAATACTTAATCAAACTAATATAATCCTAGCAGTATATATATATTTATTATAATAGTATTATATTATTTATAATAATATGCATATTTAGTTACATAAAACATTAATACATAATAAATATAATTGTTATAAATACATAGCAAAGATTATGTGTACATAAATATATATATATCAATTATATATTATATATATATAATATTCTATATTATATTATATTATATTATATATATATAAGATAGTATAACATATATAATATATATAACTATTTAATACTATATACTATATATAATATATATATAATATATATATATATTAATATATATATAATTAGTATATATTATTATTATAAATATACGTCACTTCTTTCTTTTATTAGTACTTATGCGATATCCGCATCCGCATCAGCAATTCGTGATTTATTTCAAAATGTCTGCATCTGCATCAGGGGATATTGATCACGGGATTTCAAAATATCTGCATGCGATTAATTAAACAGAATGTCTATGGGTATAATATTGAAATAATTAATTGTGTTTTCTAACGTTTGATTAATTTTTTATGTATGAACAAGAATTATTTTTATTTCATATATATACATATATATAATAATATAATATATAATATATATATATCATATTTATATATATATATATATATTATATAATATAAGTATATATATATATATATATATATATATATATCCTCCCTTCATTTCCCACAGATGTGAGGAAGGGTGCGTAGCATGCATATAAATTGGATTGTTAAGTATAAGAGAGTGATATTAGTCGAAAGGAGTGCCTCCCCCAACCATCCACTCAATACCCTTAAGACTGCTCATCGGAGTAGAAAAAATCCATTCAGAAGCTTACTTCCATCACCATATATAACTAATACTTACCACAGAGGTTCCCTATTAATCCTGTCATACGACTATTATAAGTTCATAAAAATTAAATACAATTATTCTTCTCATCTCATTTTCTCAATCATTTGTTTCAATGTGAAGATTTGATCTTCACAACCTCTGCCAATTCTTGGTCAATCAGTCCCTCAGTCTCTCGACGCACTCTTTCAACCAAAATACTAGCATATATTTTCCCTACAACACTAAATAAACTAATTCCCCTAGAGTTCCTACAGATCCCGTTATCTCTCCCTTACCCTTAAATATGAGTACTATTACTGCTATAGTCCATTCCTTAGGAACTATATCCTCCATAAACGCTTTGTAACACAACTTTCAAATCCATTCAATTATAATCTTTTCTCCATTATTGATTATTTCACCAGCAAATCCATCTATACCTGAGAATTTACAATTCTTCAACTTTCTCACTCAACCTTTCATCTCCTCCAACTAATTACTCCATCGCCAAAATACCTATTTCTTCTTACACTATCAAACCAACACATTCACTATCACCACTTCATGACTGCCAGTGTTAAGAGGATTTTCGAAGAGTTCCCTCCACACACACTCCTCACATTCATTTCATGTCACGAAAGTATCATCCTTAGTCAATATTCCATGAAGATTCTCCTAACTCACTTTCTTAACCTTTTGCACTTCTTTCCAGTTCCATAAGAGCTTCCAATTCTTTTTAAGTCATTTATCCTCCTTCCAAACTGTTCATTTACCTCTTTTTTTCTCCTACGTATGCAACTTTTAGTCTTCCTCTTTTGCTCCTTATATATTTCAATAGAAATTTATTTTGAAACCTCATCATTGACTTTTAGCACATTCAACCACGCCTCTTTTTTCTTTTAACTGCTTGCATCACCTCTTTGATCCACCATTCAATATTGACATTCTTACTTCTTACTTTAGCACATCCACATAGTTCTACTGCACTACCAACAATGGCTTCCTTCATTTGCCTCCAGACTTGTTCAGTTTCATCTTGTTCACATTCAACTGATTTATTTGCAGGTGCTCTCACATACTTTTCCTTACAACCTTGTTCACTTAATTTTCACTCTTAATTCTCCAGACTTCTTTCCCTATCTCTTTCCTCAACATCCATCCTGCACTAGCTTCTCCTAAAACATATCAAAATAACATAACGATTTGATATTTCCCGATCCATAAACCCACTCACTGATTTAATGTTCATTAGATACTTCAACATCTTCTTCACTAAAACAAAATCAATCATACTTGTCACTTCGATACCATATCTACCTATACCAACTCTCGTATACTTATGAATATTCTTATGCCCGAAGAATGTATTACTTACACGCATACTTCTCTCCTCACGGAAATCAATCACCTTCCTACCATTCTCATTTTCTCCCGCAACCCCAAAGCCATTAAGCCATTCCTTTACCAATCACCTACCCAACTCAATCAATCTGAAGCCCCTACTCACTCAATTCAAAACATCATTCAGATTATACCACAAAGTCACACTCTTTGAGTCGCCCAACCAAGATGGACCACATGTTACAACTACACATACCTTGAACCCTTTAAAACTTAAGGTTGACCACTAAGAATCAGTACTCACACAAACAAAATCCACCATAGCCCCGTGCTACAGGTCATTCATCAGAATCGCAACTCCTTCTCTCTCTCCCTCTCATTCACTCCACTCCAGCACACACACATTGCACCCCACACCACTCGTCTTCATAACTTCATTTCATCTTTGTCTCAGTCACAGCAAGTAAATCAAATTTATCTTTTCTAAATACATTCATCACTTCAATCCTCTTTTGGTCACAATATTTTCCTCTAACATTCCATTACCTAGAGGATTCATACAATTTCGCTGAAAGATGCAAAGTTTCTTACGGTGATCACGACCAGGTACGAGGTATTCATAAGCATGCCTAGCGTATAAATAAGTGGTACCGGGTCCCCAACCCCACTACCACTGTATCTTTAGTCGCCTCCTATGATACGCAAAACATACTCTTGGGAGCTATTTTTCCCCTACAAAACAATGATATATGAAAGGTGTTGCTGTAACAGTAGTATTGTTTTTTGGTATATATATGATACATAGAGTCTACTCCTGTCTAAGGAGAGTATGGATATGAGAGGAGGAGGAGGTCGAACCATTGCACACTGGAGTGTCTTGGGATGGTATGTACCATACACCTCAAAGGCACATTGGGAGGTAACCTCATCGTTTCGATAACGCTACTTCTCTCTCTCTCTCTCTCTCTCTCTCTCTCTCTCTCTCTCTCTCTCTCTCTCTCTCTCTCTCTCTTTTTCTCTCTCTCTCTCTAGGGGAACTTTTCAAGGTAATTGCAACCTATTATTCAAACAAAGGATCGAACCCTGGCCCTATCTGTGCCTTACGACTCGGTCATGTTACCGTTAAGTCACGGATATATATATATATTATATATATATATATATATATATATATATATATTTATATATATATACATATATAAAACAAACTATATATATGAGCTATATATATTGTAATATATATATATATATATATAATATATATATATATGATATATATATTATAGTATATATATATATATATATATATATTTATATATGAAGTATTAGGTAGTAGTATAGGTAGTAGTAGTATATAGCTGGGAGTACTATATTATAAGTATATATCTATATATTACTATATGATATATATAGTATATATATAGTATCTATATATATCATTATATATATAGTATATATATATTATTATTTCCA
>JABUQX010138742.1:0-16706 GCA_015478945.1 Trachelipus rathkii
AGACCGAAGAAAATGTGGATATGTAAGTCATGTAAAACGAATGTCTGACAGAATTAAACTGTAGTAGTTAATAGGCAGAGCGAGAAATAAGGTGCATATAATAGGTATATAGTGAATGGTTAGAGGGTTATTGTAGGGGTATGGTGATTAGGCCCTACCCCTGGGCCTGAGGCGATTGAACCCTAATATCTATGACGATATGTCACATAGTGATGGTCCGTCGCGGTCCCGTGAAGCTCTAGGGTGAATTTTCTGAATCTGCGATGAGATTTCACAAATATACATTATAGAGGGGTGGCGGTAAGGTCTGGGCTTTACTTTGACTTGTGTCTCAATATTCTTTCATAATACTCTACTTCATTTTCCAGATGTGCAATGTCTAACGCAGACCTTACTCTTCCTCAATTTAGGGAATAAGAAGGAAGAAAAATGATGATGTAATGGGATATAAGGCGAGATGGTGATTGTTATGGATTCAGGATCCTGTGTATAGAGGGCTCGTATTTATGGAGGGTATACGTATTACGAGGATTGGAAGGAGTAGACTATAATTAAGTACTTATTATATACTATATAGGGTATATAAGGGGATAATGAGTAACTGTAGTGTTATAAATTTAGGGAATAGTTTATTTTGATGTTCTGTATATAAAGATTATGCTTGGTATTTTGGTCGATATAGAGTGCAGTTGATGCGACCTGAGGACTGATTGGTCTGAGAACATTTAGAGCGCTAAGAACGTGGTAGAGGATGTAGTAGATCAATGATCTTTACAATTGAACATGATTGGGAATATGAGGGAGGAATCGAATTATAAATTGTATTTTAACGGTTATTAAGAGATTATTGACAAAAGACAGTATAGATAGATTAATATGGAAGCTTTCTTTAATGGTCATGTGATGTTTATGATTTAATAATGGTGTTGCTGGGTAGAATATCTCTCAAATGGAATCAACGTAGGTTAGATGCATAGTGAACCGTGGTGTACAGGGAAGTCCATAATAGATGTACTCAGATAAAGGGGATTGAGGTTTATGAATACCTATAATATTGGATTGAAGGCATTCGAACTGTGATTATTCGTCTCATCTTGAGTTTATTCCTCGATAATCTGTAGGAGGAGATACGAAGTATTGAAAGGAATTAGAGGTGGGGGTCAGCACGAGTGAGGTGGATGATTAAAGAAATTACACTCTGACGTAGATGGAAAGTGTAGGGTGGGAGGTGTTTAATTCTAGTTTTATAAGAATAGGTTTGTAATATTTATTGGGTTTTTTGGTAGTGGGTGATGATACAGAATAAAAAAAACTTTTGTAAGGGGGCTTTTAATTGTTATAATTATATTATTACTTTGGAAGCACAGGCTATCCATGAATGAGGCAGAAGTAGATTCGGTGAGTTTTGGTCAGCGGTGTCGTAAAAGAGGCGGCTTTGGAAGTTTAATTTGTACGATACTAAAGTTTGGATGCAAATTAAGTAGGTTATTCGAGTTGTGAGTGAGGTGGATGTCCTCGTGTGTAAGTCATATGGTTTCGAGTGGTGTAGACCACCTATGTAATACGTGATCTGTAATATTAAATAATATTTAAGGGATATACTCACCTTGATGGAAAAGATGAACTTGGTTGGCCAATGTAAGACGGGTTTTTTGACTTGTGTTTAGGAGAATGAACAGAGTATTGTGAATGGATCACAGATAAGTGTATAGGAGAGCAATTTAATCGTTGGTGGATGTAAACGTGTTCGTGAAGATACTAATGAAGTGACACTGCATATTTGTGTCTTAACATGATGTTATATATACCTTTACCTGTTATTATAAATCGATATTATAAGTAATAATTAGTTGAGACTTAGAGCTATATGGAGATGAGAGTTATATAACTTAGCATCTAATATAGTACGTGATAATATAGATAGGATAATTCATATTAATTGAAGGATTTGTATTAAGTTGTGCAGTAATAGATATAACTGTAATTTAGAAAGTTAATAGTTTAGAATTGGAATCTAATACACGTTTAATTCTATGAGTTTACAGTTCTGTATTTACTTGTAAGATAATGAGACGCTTTAGACAAAGCTTATTAATAGATAATTGAAGAAGTATAGCTAAGAATTCAAATGAACACACTGGTTATACTTTGTTTGAGGGAATTGAATTTTAAAAGCATACTCATGTTGTAATATGTAGTATGGTTTGATAGTTGGTTTGACGAGTAGTATTTAATAGATCTTATTTTACCCCCACTCGACAATCCGATGTAGAGTCAATTCATGGTTTAAAAGATTTAGTTATAGGATAAAATGAAATTAACGGGCTCCATGCGGGTATGTATTTATGTGTTTATTGTCTTGTGTTGTATGCAATGTGTTATTGTGTGGCAAGCGTAGATATGTGTGTCAATGTGATTTTGTATTTGTATGGTATGTGTTGGTTTGTGTTTTTGTGTTAGTGTGCAGTTTTGTAAATGCAGTTTAATTTTGTATATGTGTTTAATGAACAGTGTTTTACTATATCATTTGGAAACGTTGTATATTTTTGAAAAAAGTAGTTGATAATTTCTGGTACTAAACACAGACAATTCACTAGACAATGTTAATTTATTTTTTTTTCACAAATTTTCATTGATAGTACACCAGGGGACCTTACCCTATCTTTTTCGGGAGAGAAAACTACTGGTAGCTATATCAAAAGATACCATAAAAGATATTGTATGCTTAATATTTCCTAATGCCTGGTTGAAAGCACCAATTTTACTTTATTTATTTTCTTGGTGTTTTTTTGGCGATTAAAATTTTAAGAAAAACTGGGGTTTATATAAGTTATTATTTACTTACAACTTACCTACATAAATAGTCAATGCACGGAGCATTCCTGTATCTTCAAATAGTATATATGAGGAAGTACATAACATGAATTATAATATACTACTTATTGATATCCACTACCTCCAATCAATAGACTGATATATAACAACATACATTAATCACCTATTAACAAATCTTAATGTTAAGATATTAGTTAATCGTACAGTATAACTCAATAATACATGGTACTAAATATAACCTTACAGGCCTAATATATAAATTAGGGTATACCTAACATGGCTTATACATGGACGACATTAGTCGTTATTTTTGGGTCCTTTCGTGGAGAGCTTCATCACATTTTATAAATATGGCTGAACTTTATTGTTTAATGTAAACAAAAAGTTAAAAAAAGTCTGATGCAAGCACTTACAAATAAAAATATTGAAATAAAATTATCACTTAAGTTTAGTAATTATTTGATAATAAATATATTCATTCCTTACATATATATATATTATATGTAATATTCATTAATTTATATATATAATGTAGTAACTTGCTTGTTTCAATAAAGATAACTAGTACTTTCCGACCATATTGTTCTACCTTGTACTTGAACTTGTCCCCTTTAATGAGCCATGGGACCTAAAACTGTCCACTTCTTCTTTGGTTCCCATATTTTCCTCACTCCTTTAAACTCTGTACTTAACTTGTACTTGAGTAATACACTTGGTCTTACGGACAGTACTTTTAGTAGTGGATTATGTACGTTGTACTGTGTACTGTGCGTGAGAATCTGTTCTGAACTCGTACTTGTAATCCATAGCCTGATAATATATACTGTTTATATATATATATAATCTTATATTAGTGGTAGCTAACTATATTAAACATATTTAAATAATCTTTTTTAGTTACAATTATATTATATAAGACTATAAAAAAAGAGGCCTTGTCAATAACTTATATATTTGTATTGTGCGTCAAGTCTAGCGTGCAAGCTTCAAATTAGGACTTATTTTCCTGACCTTAGTATATATAAGTGGATCGTAAATTTTTATTTACACTTATCCTTATATAGTAAGTATATATTCTATATTTATAATATATTTAGTTATTCACTATTATATAATACATAAACTCAATTATGTAATCCATTCACCTCTGCTTAATATGATAACTAATTATAGTTCAAAGTCATATAATTTTAACAAAAATCGTTAGAAAAATATATAAAGCAATTCAATATTTTTCTTATTATTAATATATTATATATATATATATATATTATATATATATATATATATATTTAATATATTATATATTATATATATTATATATTAATAATATTACTGTATTATATTACATTATATATTAATATATATAATTATTATATTTATATATATTAATATATATATATATATAATATTATATATATATATATATATATATATATATTAATTATATATATTAATAATATAATATATATATTATATATATAATATTATATATATATATTGACTATATATATATATTATATATATACTGATATATATATATATAATATATATATATATATATTAATATATATTAATAAATTATATAATATATATATTATATAATTAAATATTATTATATATATATATATATATATATATATATATATAATAAAGAGTATTAAAGGGGTGCAATCTATAATTATATTAACTTTTAGCTAGATACCAGACTGTAACATCCGGAGTTTGCAACCGGTAGTATTTTGCACTAATTTATGCAACACATTTATTATGCAAACTATCTATACTAGTTTTTCTACTAAAAATGAGCTTATTGACAGCTTTTTGTATTTTTGAATGAGGTTGAATTGCTGTCGAAACAACAGAGATGTTATATAATAAATATCGCTAGCTACAGGTGCTTGTAAGTTGGTAAAACTAGTGTGAAGTTGTGAAGTCTGGAAGACCGGCTTCCAGGTTTGAGAGTCCTCGTTAAGAGAACCAGAAGATATTTTTATTATATTAGACACTTTTCGCAAGAATGAACTTCGAGCAGGGTGCAGTGAGCCCTCCAATGAGGTATGAGTTTATTTTGAGGGAGCCCTAGTAATAAGGTTTTTAAAGATCGTATAAGATTCAATTATCTTGGATTATAGGATTCATAATTCCGATTTATCAGTGAGATAGTTATTTTAACCTCTACCTAATATATCAGTGAGATTATTTAAATCGTCTTTTCTAACGTTTGCTTTAACTGAATAAATTATGTAAAAAATTAAAAAGAAAGAAAAGTATATAATAATCATTCTGTATATCGATAATTATCGCTGTGAGTGTCAAAGATAAGTGATATTATAGAAGGGAGATCTATATTGAATCCTTCTACGAAATATCCAGGAATATCCAGTGCATGAAGCAATTCGCCAGGAACCTGGAAACTGTGAGGAAAATGTGAATATCATAGTAAATTCCATATAGTAAATACTATATACTATATAGTAGATAAAAAAATAAATAAATAAAAAATAATAAAATAAAAAATAAAAAAAAAAAATTAAAATATTACAATAATAAAAAAATAAAAAAAAATGGGCAAATTTCATAATTTAAAATAATCTATTAAAATTAAAAATTATAAAAATTACAATATCCAACATTTAGATACAATTAAAATTATTATTAAAAATTATAATAAATATAAATAAAATATAGTATTCTAGTGACTGAAAGGTATCTCTATTTATCTCGTAGTTTACTACTGCTGTGTCGCAGCAGACTCCGCTGCCTGGGTAATATCGTGATAGTTCCGGTAAGTAAGTGCACCTCTACGGAGATAAGGTGCTGGTTCCTTCAGAAAGAAATGAATATATATTAGAAAATAGAGTTGAAATGCACGGAGTGCGTAAGAGAACAAGATAGCGAAGAGAAGAAGATAATTACTCACGGAGTGCATAATGAGAAGATGGAATAGGAGGGGAAGAAGGAGTAGAATGAGAAAGTAAGGAAGAATAGTATGTTTATAGGAAACTACTCACCATATACCTCACTGAGAGGGGGGTTTCCTCATAACGAAAATAAAGAAGTTAATGCATCAGTGTAGCATATAAGAGATAGATAGGATATAACATGAATAAGGATTAAGCAAATAGTGAAGGAAAGAGGAGTGAACTGTAAGAATAAGGTGAGGAAGACGCTGTTCTCACGATCCCTTGGAGGAGGTGTCCTAACTAAAATGATGTATAATTATAAAAGAGATAAGGTGAGGACATAGAGTATAAGGAAGTAGATGTATGGAAAGGATGATCAAGAGCAGAAAGTAACAGATTGGTACCTAGGTGACACTAGTGAGGTTCTGGTAATGACCGGTACGATAGATGCGGTGAGCTTTTATAGAGTTAATAGAAACATTCAGTTTGTCTCTATAAACAGACATTTCTATTTTTCAATCTTCAGTTTATTTCTTTTTATATAAACGTCAACTCCGATATGCATGGATTGCTAGGCTCATTTCAAGTAATTTTCATTTTTGTAACGTTACGATAGTTTTTATCATTCTTTTTTTCTTAATTTTTGCTTATTACATATTTATCATATTTTGGATTAATTATATATCCTTAGAGGTAGATTAATTTCCTTTAACTATATTGTATTTATTTACTAAATTTTTATTACTTTATTAAAATGTTTATTTTAAATTTATTTTGTTTTTACCAAATTTATATTATATATAATAATATGTTTAACTGAAAGGGTTTATTTGACTATTTAAAATTTTTGCTTTCATGTTATTATATAACTATTATATAATAATTTTTGACATATATTTTTATACATACTTAATAAATGTGAGAGTAAATTCAAGTAAATACATAATCAACAATTATTAAGTATATAATAGCAGTAATAAATATCTAAGTAAATTACGTATAAATCAACTGCTACTGTATTCATAGACCTACCTTCCGTATCCTTTTATACAATTAGATCTATTAGAATGACAAACATATATACTACTATTAGATTATAAATATATAGTCATATTTTGTATAACATAACTAACATAATAAATTTTATTATATATTTTTTGAGTTTTTGTTTTCTTGAAGCTTAAAGTTTTATACTTGTTTAAATAAAATTCTCTTTCACTTTGTGTTAATATACGTACTATATTTAAAAATATATAATATTATTTAATTTGTTTTTTAATTATTATTCTTATTAATATACATTGATTATTATTACCCCAAAGATAACAAGTCATGTATAAGAATTTTGTTTTCCTTATATATACTTAAATAAATTATTATGCATTTTTACATACTATCATATTAAGCGTAATAATATATCTCACCAGTTATATAATCTATGATATAATATCTAAGTTAAATTCAGTAAATAATCAAATAACTAGTCATATCCAGACACCTTCCTATTCACTTTATATAAATACATTAATCTTATTATGATTACTAATATGTATATCTAATTGAATATATACTATTAGTATCTATATCTTAAAGCTATATATTATTTGTATCTGATACTATAAAAATATAAAATTAATTAATTTCTTATTTGATCTGTAGTGTTTTGTATTAGTTTGAAATTAGTTACACTATTATATTGTTATGTTGCAGTTTTGATTGCAGTTGTTTGAGATATTGTTTGAGCCATTGTTTAGAATATATTATATAATGTTATTAACGTATATTATTTGAGTTGCTGTTGTTGTTTAGATAATAATATGAGCTCCTATTTTTGTTGTATGTTTGTTTATATATAATTATTTATTATAGTAAAAATATATTTTATGTTAAGTATGTTATGTTGTTGTTGTTGTTGTATTATGACGTCAAAGAAAATTGATTGTATTGAGTGATTGTTGTGGTTGTCGTTGTTGTTAAGCCGAGACATCTCAGCGATTAAATATTTGAAACTCTCAATAGAAATTAAAATATATAATTTTCACTTTAATGTTACAAATAAACAGAATTCTACAAAATATAATATATTGGATTTAAATATATTATTAACTCATTAACATTGTAATTATATGAAACCACTAATAAATCAATAATATATCTTCTATCCTATGCTATTAAAATACTGGCCATATATACAGCATCTACTTAATAACTATAAAGGTAATATAATATAATTAAGCAATTATAAACTTACCAGCATAAGACCATTTAAAGCTAATACATAGTGTTTATGTGTTCTACACAATCACTCACAAAATATTATTATTATTATTATTTTATATATTATTATTACAATATTTTATTATATATATTAATAATTATTATTTTTTTATTTATTTATTATTATTATTATTAATTATTCCTACATATGATATATACTCATCATCACTAATTAACGCGTGCGATTACACTATATTGCTCACATGTCTAAACTCATAGAACTTTGGTAGGTAAATCAGTTGCTCTATCTATACCAGTGAACCTAACATTCGTAACTTGTTATCGACTAAGGTGATAATATCTCAAAATTCTAGATAGATAATATGTATTTGCTATGCTCTATCTATACGCGTAGCATGATATACTACAATTAGAAATATTGAGGAATGACACTACATATTAAATTACTAATATCTTTAAAGATTAAATTATATTATTGTGAGAATAATTATAATATATTTATTACTTATTGTTCCCTATAAATTATTTTGTACAACTATTGAAGATGGGTAAATATATAGATTTTAATTACTTGTATTCATAATAACTTTTGTAATACATGAGTAAGGGAACGATGAATATTTACATTATATCTTTGGTTTCTCACATTTATGATCTTTTGAATCACTTGAATAAGTAGTGGTAATATTAGATTTATTATTTTGTTCCCAATATCTTCCTTATATAAACTTTATATAACATTATATAAACTTTATAGTAGTAGTAGTTTTATATTTATTATTATTATAATTTATAATTATAATTATATTATTAATTATATTCACTTTATTATTGATTTATAATTAATATATTTTTATTATATTTATAATTTAATTATTATTATCTATTATTTATATTATAATTTATATTATTTATATATCTAAATTAATATATATTTATGTTATATATAGATACATTAACATTTACCAATGAAACATACAACACTAATACACACACATATATATATAACACCATCACAATATATATATATCAACACACGACAACACACACACACACACACGTCAGCTGGCACGAGCGAAATCACACATATATTATAAAGAACTACTTATATTTTAACTTTATAATACATTAAAGCCTGCAATCTCTGTATAATATATACTTGATCACTAATGTCATTAGCCTTTGTATTCATATATGTTTACACAAATCAAAATGAATTATCTGCATAATGTTTGATACTACATTTACTATTTCTATCTAAACATTTATATAAAAAATACATTTATCTATTTTTAGTTAATGTTATTATTATTTATGTTTATCGTTCCTATTATTCTTTACATTTGATTTTGTTATAAGTTTAGTTATTTATTTATTTATTATTATTAGTTATTTAATATTTATTATTTTTATTTTTATATTTTTATTATAAATTAATCTTAATATATTATTTAAAAAACTTTTATATTATTTTTGTTTATTCTTAGTTTAATAAAACTCAATTTCTTTGAGTGTGTTCTCAGTGATATGTTAAGACGCAACATAAAAACAAACAGTTAAATAAATATATAAATATAAATACTATATAGTGAGACTTTTTGGTAACAAATATAACGTGGTTACTGTTGATCTTAATATTAAGTTATATTACTAAGTTATATTATATTATAACTTTGTGCCTTTTGCAACGATGCACACTTTCCAAAGTTCGCTTAATTATATAAAGAAATGATCAATAAGATTTTAAAATTTTCAAGATCTAATAGATTATATTAGATTTCTAAAGTCTTATTATATATATATATATAAGTATACTATTTTGTAGACATTTATAAAATACTATATAAAAATAAAAGTTTTTTATTATACCAGGAATTACAAACGAGTGAGAATTAATATGAAGCGAGAGCTCAACAGTTTTACTCATAACCTATATAAATATTAAACTCACCTAACATATATTACTATATAAGTATAACTAAAGATAACTGTAATGTTATTGTCATTGATAACTAGCCTATTCCTAATTATGATCAACCGAATAACGTCTCTAGTCTTTTATAGAAACATCAAACAACCATGTCGTATATTTTTCCATAAACACTTAACACAAATACAGATAAACCATGTCTATATTTATATGAATTATATATAAATTTAATATCACATATATAAAATGTCTAAATCTATATATATTTATAATCTTATCTCCGATCGCCTTTGATAAAGCTAATCCATCATACATTAAATATTTAGATATAATTGGTTGCATTATCCAATGCTTAATTTGAAGCCAAAAAACTTAATAAATATTTATTTCATACATTACCGAAAAAGGATTAACATAAAATAAAATAAACTCTTGCATTTACCATAATGGCGATAGCCACGAAGATCTCAATATCCTCCTTTGTGGTCTGGTAACTTGTCAATATATATTTTATTTTAGTATTACTCATTATAATAAAGCTATAACAATATAATAATTATATTAGGAATAACTATAAGAATAATCTACACGAGTACATAAACCTTAACACAATCTCATTTTACTCTAAGTAGTATTAAAATATACTCTAATACTAATATATTAAACAAAGTTCCATCGCTTAATCAAAAGTATATAGTTAACTCATGGACAATTTAGCGTACTAAAAATCTACAATTGTATATTACCTATAACTTTTATTCTAGTCATATATATACCTAAGTACAACAGTGATAAGGACAGTATTTATAAATATCTAACAAATCCTTAGAAACAAATGACTAATTCTAATCAAGGATACCATATCATTATGAACTTTGATATTGAAATATACACTCTATATTCATTACAAATTATGTCGCATGGACACACTCGCATTAACATCTCTCTTTCTCACGCACTCGCCTCTCACTCAGAGATAATAATATGTTAAAAATTATCTTTGGATACTATTGAAATCTAAGAAATATATAGTTTGATCTATCAAATGAAGAAATCTTTCTCGTGTATAATAGCAATACTTAAATATCTATTATACGGAGTGGCCAAAAAATCAGTTCATATTCGATAAGACTCTTTATTAATTATATGGGTTCTTCTATGTAGAAAATAATATCTATATAAATGTATAACATATATATATATATATATATATATATATATATATATATATATATATATATATATATATATATATATATATATATATTAATGTGGATGCATACATTCCATTCTCTATCCCTTGAACTAAAACTGATAAATCTTGGTTTATCAGAAATTATCGTTGTCTTCAAATCCAGAAACTCGTTTAATATATTTATACCTGGATGGCAAAAAATCAGCTCTTCGAGACTCTAAAACTTTTTCTTCGTAGAAATTGCAACAATCTTTCTGGTTCTTCTACCTCACACTCTTTCTGACATTTTGCAATTTTAAAATGTCAACTCCAACTTTGCTTCTTCCTCTCTCCCTCCTCTTGTATCTCTGTCGGTAATACTGCTGTCTTAACTTCTGCTAAAGCTGAACTGTTTGCTCAAACTTTTCCCTCTAATTCCACTCTAGACGGTTCCAGAGCTATTCCTCCTCTCCGCCTCCTTTCAACTCATTAAAATGTTATTTCTGCACTCTCTGAGCTTAACACTAAGAAGGCGGAGAGTGCTGAAGTTATCCCTCCAGTGGTCCTCAAAACTTGTGCTTCTGAGCTTGTGTCCTGCCTGGTAACTGCTTCATCTTCTCCCATAAACTTCAACCTTCATCCTGCTGGTTGGGTCCATCATTACCATCCAGCATGTGCTGAAGAAGTGGGACTCCAGTCAATAATCCAACTATCATTCTATCGCTTTAACATTTGTTCTTCCTAAAGTTTTCTTATCTATTCTTAACAAGAAGATTTAGAAACATCTTAAATTTTCTAATCTTATCTATGATTGCCAGCATGGCTTCTGTAAGGACCATTCGAATGATGATCTTCTTTCCTTTCTTTCCGACTCTTGGTTCTCTGCTCTTCCGCATTTCGGTGAATCTTTTTCTGTGGCGCTAGACATATCGAAGGCTTTCGATAAACTCTGGCACAAAGCTTTAATATCTAAACTTCCCACTTTCGGTATTTATCCTTCTCTTTGTAACCTCTTGACTTTCGTTCTAGTCATTATATGGATGCTATTGTAGATATCCACCATCTATTCTTTAAATATATCCGTAGTGATGTTCCTCAGAATTCTGTTCCATTCCCAGCTCTTTTTTTTTATTTTGCATCAATGATCTACCTGTCACTGTGTCTCCTCTCTACTCTGACGCTGATACCTCTATTACTCATCCTTATTCTTCCAATTTGATAGACGACTCATTCAATAGCAAATAAATGAGGCTAAGATGCTAGCCTTGAAACAAAAGACTTCTGATCTTTCTGATACCTATAGTTGTGTTAAAGAAAACATAGTTTTAATCTTGTGGAGTGTGGACGTGCTTGAAAGATGCTCCCGGTCGAAAGTTTTTTATCTTTATCTTATTAGTTGTTATTGTTATTATTATTTTATTTTTATTAATATTTATTATAGTGTTTTTTTTTTAAATCTCATTGTGTTTTAATTGAAAGTTTTATTAAATTGTATCAAATTGAAACTAATTATTTATTCGTTTCGGCGATATTTAAAAGTTTGGAGTTTTAAAAAGACAAGTTATAGTTTTAATTTTTTTTTTCTTTTGTAGGTTTAATAAATTTTAGGAAGTGTAGCAAAGTTGTTTAGGTTTAGTGTATAGTAGTATATGTTTTATTTAAATAATATTAGTACTTAAATTTTTTAAGTTAGGATTTAGTTTTTTTCATTTTTTTTTCTTTCTTTTAGTTGTAGGTTTTAATAAATTTTAGTAAGTGTAGCAAAGTTGTTTAGGTTTAAGTTTTGTTTTTTAGTGTATAGTAGTATATTTTCTTTATTTAGTTAATTTTAGTGCTCGAATTTTTTAAGTTGGGATTTAGTTTATTCAATTTTATCCCGATTTCTTCTTTTTTTTTAGTCTATTGTTCTTATTTGTGTGTGTGTGTGTGTGTGTGTTGTGAAAGATGGCACATTTGCATAGACGTGGGCTTTCTATTAACTTTACCAACATCCGCGGCTTAAAATCTAACTTCGTCTCTGTTGAATATCATCTATCTAACTCTAACCCTAACCTTTTGCTCCTGTCTGAGACTCAGATGGCTAAGAATTCATCCTCTAACTCGTTTAATGTATCTAACTACAACTTATTTCATAATTTCCGTCTGAAGGGTGGAGTATGTGCCTATGTAAACATTAACACTCCTGTAACACGTCTCGAGAATCTCGAATCTCCTAACTTCGATGTTTTGTGGCTTAAAATCTTTCTTCCTTCTACTACAATAATCTTGTGCTTCTGCTACTGTTCTCCTAACAGAACAGATTTTCACGCCTTTTTTGAATATCTTACTACTTCTCACGAGATTGTTATATCTTCTCATCCAAATACTGAGGTCCTCTATTTAGGGATTTCAATGTACACAACACTGAATGGTTGGGGTCCTATCATACTGATTCAGGTGGGTTGAGGCCGAATCATTCAGTATTCTTAACGATCTGGATAAACTAATTAAGAAACTTTACACACATTCCAGATCATCTCAACCAATTCTTGAACACACTTGACCTATGTTTCACCACTAGTCCTCTCTATAAATACACCACCTTTGCTCCTATTGGTAAATCTGATCACAACCTTATATCTCTTAATTTTAATACTTTCTCTCCAACAGCTCCATCCTGCCCTATGCGTTTTTTCTGGCACTTTGATCGGGGTGATTGGGGGGCCTTGCGTCGCTTCTACGCTAACTATAACTGGAATGACTGCTTTGACTCTGATGATGCTTCGGCTTCTGCCACTAAGGTGGGAGCTGTAATCGTTGACGGGATGAGCAGGTTCATTCCTTCTTCGACTAAATCTTTCTCTCCTCATAATCCATGGTTCGATCGTGCCTGTTCTTTGGCCATTCAGGCCAGAGACAGCGCTTATCGGGGGTGGATTCTCATATCACCCTCGCTAATTTTCATTCAGCTAGAAATCGTTGCAGGATACCGACGAGCAGCGGGCTTTCATCAAATGAAAGTGCGCTAACCTCCTTGGTCTCTCCTACTGATAAATCTTTCTGGCCTTTTGCCAAAAACCCACTTACAACTCTGTAAATCTGCCTTTCCTCCTCTTATTCGATCTGATGGCTCTGTTGCTAACTCTCCAACTGAAAAGGCCAATCTCTTCTGCCTCCTATTTTCCTCTAACTCAACCCTGGACGATTCTGGCATTCCTCCTCCTCCACCTTCTCCTCTCAGGTGTCCTATGTCTTTGCCTGTGATTACATTTGATCGAGTGCATGGGCTCCTGAGATCTATGAACGTTAGGAAGGCGGGGGGCCCGGATGGCATTCCTCCCCGAGTTTTGAGGGAGTGTGCTTCCGAGCTGGCCCCTCCCCTCGTTCAACTATATTCTCTATGTCTCAATACTAACACTTTCCCCTCAGTTGAAAGCACGCACATGTCCAACCCATTCCAAAGGAAGCCGTCTGATCCTTCTAACTACGCCCTATAGCTACCTGTATTCTATCTTAAGATCTTTTTGAAACCCTTCAACTCTCACTTCTTAGACCATCTGAATCTCATTCTCTTCTTTCCGATCTCCACGGTTTTCGGCGTTCGAGGTCTACTGGTGATATACTTTCCTATTTAACCGATTTATGGTTTTCCGCCCTTAGGAACTACGGGGAGACTGTGGCGCTTGACATATCTAAAGCATTTGACCGGGTATGGCACGCGTCATTGATCTCCCGCTCCCCTCCTTTGGGTTTCCTCCTTCTCTTTGCTACTTATGTCTAGTTTTCTTCAAATCGCTCAATATCGGCTGTTGTTTGATGGGGGCGACGTCTTCTTTCCTTTCTGTCACAGGTGTTCAGGTTCTGCCATGCTTGTCTTATTCAGCCTTATTCTCACTCAATAATGATCTTCACCTGCACATCGAACTCTATTCACTCATATGCCGGGATGACTCGACCCTTCATCTTCAACTCATTTCACCTCTGCTCCTCTTACGAATTGCCTCGTCTTAATCTCCGATCTTATTCTGCTGATCTGACAATTTCCGGTGGGTCGTCTCAACCTTGTGAAATTCAATTCTTTAAAAACCTAACTTCTACAAATCTCCCTCTCACACCTTCTAACTTTCCTATCCCTTTCGACGGTTCTCTCGTCTCTCCTGTTGACAATATAAACATCCTTGGCCTCAACATAAACAAAAAAATGTCTTGGAAACCTCACATCACAACGGTTGCTAGGGCCTTTATATATATGGGAGTTCTGTTTAGACTGCGAGACTTTTTTCCTCTCCACAGTTACTCCAGTTATACAAGGGCCTCATCCGCCCTTGTATGGAGTACTGCTCTCATATCTGGGGGGGCTCAGGTTTCACCCGGCTTCTGGATAGGGTCGAGTCAAAGGCAAAAAGACTTATAAACTGTCCGTTTCTTTCTAGTTCACTTGACCCTCTATCTTTGCGGCGCGATGTTGGTGCTTTATCTCTTTTCTATAGGTACCGTAGCGGCAAGTGCTCGAGGGAGCTTTCCACTCGCGTGCCACCTCCTTTAAGACGCCCTCGTAGCACAAGGGGTGCTGTATCGGCACATGAGTTTTGTGTTGATATTAGCAACTCCAGACTAGTTCGCTGTGGTGCCTCCTTCTTTCCTGCCACCTCTGTTCTGTGGAATTCTCTTCCATCTTCTGTGTTTCCTACTCAATTTAATCTCCTTCACTTTAAAGCCCGCGTCTGTGCTCATCTGCGTGATTTGCGTTAGTTGATAGTTTTGTTGATTTTAACACCCCCTCCTTGAATAGGGCTTTGCCCGTGAGCGGTGGTGATAACTGTAAAAAAAAATAAAAAAATAATATATATAGTTTTATTTATTTATCTATCTATTTGACATAATATTTCACACAACTATATATCTTCTTTGAAAACACAGGCCTAACCTTCTTCTGTTCTTAATATTTTCTTTTCTCGTGATCTTTATTAGAAGGATCACATTATGTTCTTTCTAACAAGTTTCTAGGAAATTGGGTGTTCTGAGGCGCCTTCGGAATTTCTTCTCACCATCCCGCTAGCTCTATATAAGGGAGTTGTTCGCCATTTTATAGAGTATGAATATCATATATGGAGTAGTTCCAAACATATTGCTCTCCTTAATAAAGTGTAGTCTAGGGCGTGTCCACTCTTTAACTCTCCTACTCTAACTAATTATCTCCAATCTTTCTACCCCTCGAACTGTTGCATCACTCTCCTTTTGCTATTGTTATTACAATTAACATTGTTTTTTTTTCTTTTTTCTTTTTTCTTTTTCTCCAGTCATGTACCTCCTTCTTTGAGGAGAGTTAAAACGACTCTTATTTCGGACAGTCTTATCAATTATCCGCTCAACTCTATGACCCAGACTTAACTGATATTTGATATAAATATATATATATATATATATATGTATATATATATATATATATATATATATATATATATATAGGTATATTATATATATATAGTATATATATAGAGATATATATATATATGGATATATATATATATATATACTGTATATATATATATATATATGTATGAAGTTAGCGCAATGAAAACGCGAAAGCGTTTCAACATAAATGCGAAAACGCTGTCACCCAAACCAACCAACGAAGTACAAC
>JABUQX010138743.1:0-5000 GCA_015478945.1 Trachelipus rathkii
GCACAGCAGCATCCCCCTCCTCACAATAGGTAATACACATTATTAATAATAATAATAATAATAATATTAATAATAATATAATAATAATAGGTAGTGGTGGTAGCGGTTCTTTTTGCTCGCAATATTTAATTTTTTTTTTTTTTTCTTTCTTTTTTTTTTTCTTTTCTTTTTTTCTTCCTTTCTTTTCTTTTTTTTTTTTTGCAAGTTTGGCAGGTAAACAATTCCACAAATAATATTGTACATTTTGAAGTAATTAGTTATGTGTAAAAAAAAAAAAAAAAATTAAAAAAAATTAGCCAATATTCATGAAAAAAAAATTTCAACCACATTTCTTTAGGCTTTATTCGTATAAAATATTACGAATATGTCGAATGTTAAATAAAATTTCCTAATATGAAGACATATAGATGTATACTTGGCTTTTTATAGCGAATTGTTAAAATATACACGCAATTTTCAAAAATTTATTAAAAATAATATTAAGAATCAATATTTAAAATATTGGCTAAAACAACTAAGAAAGGACATAATTACATAATGGCTATGCTAAAAGTTCCAAAAAAAATATTAAAAACCGAAAATTTTTACTAAAAATGTGGATGGACCAAAAGGTCGAACGCGTAGATGGACGTATAACTGATCGACGTGTAGTCGCGAGGGTTAAAGTAATATGTACTTTGAACGAGATTTATCGTTATGATGAATCTCAACTTCCTATTTTTAGGGTACTTTCACTCTATAAAAGTGAAGTACCAAATTCCAGTAGGTTCCAGAGATGTTTTTTTTATTGATCTCAGGAAAGCAAAATTGAAATTTTCCTTCCGCTAGAAGTGTTTTTTAGTTTTCTCTTTATAGGTACATATTATTATTGTGAACAGCTTCTGGACGTTTATAAGCCCCATATAATGACATTTGTCAACCTTCTTTCCTTTTCAGAGATTTATAAAAAGCTGTAAAATTGATTCGTGCTTATATTGTAATTTTGAAAAATATTGTGATTTTTCATAAAGTTTTAGCCTCTGAATTTATAATCATTTAGTTAAAATTATTTAAAATATCTCGTGGACTTAAAAGACTTTGTGCAAAGTCATAGTATTTCTTTTGTCAGGGTTCTTGAGGTTTTTAAATAATTCGATTGGCCTACGTTTATTTGTTGTTCGGTTTCTATCACGGAACTTCAACTATCCAAGCCAATCATCTTTCAAAACCGCTTTTTTATTTTTCGTTTTAAAGTCAGAGACCAACTTCCTAAAATTAGGAATGGAAGAGTCTACGAGTTTTTTTTTTACTATATTTTTTTTACTTCTAACTCTATTTTTCGGCTTAACTAAAAACCTCATATTGTCAAACCTTATAGTTACAAACACTTATTGAACTATTTTTTTATTTTTTTTAAACATACAAACGTTAAAATCGAACACAAAAAAAGTAAGCAGAAACACTAAATTGGGAAAAAAATAAAAAAATGGAAAACTTAAATAAAACACAAGGGTAGAAATTATGAATGGAAAAATAATTTAGAAATTTAAAATAAAAGATAATAAAAGTCGAAAATTTAAAAAAACTAAAAGTAAAGTTAGTAAAAACGCTAAAGTGGAAAAAATAAAATTAAAAAAGTATCAGTCAAAAAATTAAAACCTATGTTGCTCAAAAATATAATTCATAGAAACTTAAAATAATAAGTATTTCACTACTGCTTCGTCAGTAGAAATTAAAAATATTTTCCATTAGAATTTACAATTAAAATTTGTATTGTACGTATAATTGTCAGTCGAAAAACTTTACTCTCCAAATTATTTGTCATTAAAAATTGAGATTTACCAAAATTAGTTGATCATCCCAAAGGAAAACCCTTTGTTAAAATTGTAAGTTTCTATTATAAGAAAAATCTCGTTACACCTATGCGTATTAGAAAAAATAAAAAAAATTAAATATAATAAAATTTTAAAATGAAACTTTTTTAAAATTTCACGAGTGTGAAAAATTGATCGATTTAAGAATCACATTTTAAACGTTTCTTCTTAACAAAATTCTAATTTAGAACTTCCTTCTTTTAAGTTTTATAACTTAAAATTAATCTTTATATATATATATATATATACATATATATATATATATATAAATATTAATTAATAAAATATTATTATAAACATATATATTATGTTTTTATTATTTTTATAATAAATATTATATATATATATATATATATATATATATATATATATATATATATATATATATATATATATATATATATATATATATATATATATATATATATATATATATATATATATATATTATATATATATATATATATATATATTATATATATATATATATATTACATAAACATATATACATATATATATATATATATATATATATATATATATATATATATATATATATATATAAATAAATATATAATTTATAAAATAAAAAAAATATATAAATTATATATATATATTATATATATTATTATTATTATTACATATTATTATTATTATTATATATAGTTATTATTATTATTACATATTATTATATATATTATCTATACATATATTATTATTATTATTATTATTATTATACATACATATTATTATTATTATTATTATTATTATTATTATTACATATTACATATATTATATATTATATTATTATTATTATATTATATATTATTAAATATATTATTATTATTATATATATACATTATTATTATATTATTATTATATTATTATTATATATATATTATTATTATTATATATTATTATTATTATTATTATTATATTATTATTATATATACATTATTATTATTATTGAAGATATTACATATATTATTATATTATATATTATTATATATATTATATTATTATATACATATACATTTTTTGATAGAAAAATAATATATACATATACATATATATATTATATATATATATATATATATATATATATATATATATATATATATATATAAACTTATAAATATTAATTAAAAAATAATAAGATTTGACCTGATAACTGAGTGCGTGACCATAAAATTTTGCAACGATTACAGTAGTTATTATTGTATGTAGTTATTCCATTGTTGGTGGGTCGAGTAGTAGTATAACCCACAGACAGAGGTCACTGCTGTCTGGTAATATTTAAATAGATTTCACTATGTACAAAGTTGCTTCTTCAGTTATATTATTGTTTTCTTTGCATTCAATTGTTGAGGTAAAATACAATATTGAACAAAAGTAAAGCATTTTTTTTGGAATTGTCTCTCTCTGAAATATTTTATATTTTCAGAGACTGACTAATCCTAAAGATAATAATAATTATTATATATTTATTATTATTATTATTATTATTATTATTATTATTATTATTATTATTATTATTATTATTATTATTTTATTATTATTATTATTATTATTATTATTATTATTATTATTATTATTATTATTATTATTTTTATTATTATTATTATTATTATTATTATTATTATTATTATTATTATTATTATTATTATTATTATTATTATTATTATTATTATTATTATTATTATTATTATTATTAATTATTTAAAGAAATTTATAGTCAACGCAATAAATCTAGATTTAACGTACTTTTTACAAGTTCTTTCAATTCTTCTAAATAGTTCTTTATTTTCAGAAGAAATTTTATTAAGGACTATTCGAGAATAAAAAGAAGTTAAAACTTTTAATATTATACCAATATTTCGCCTGCATACTTCAGGCATGATCACGGTTAACTAACTATTAATTTTATAATTGCGCTTACAAAAATAAATTTCTAAATATAAAAAAAAATCTAAAAATTATTTTACATTAATTGTGAAGTTTAAAAAAATAATTTTGATAAAAATCAAAAATCAAAAAATCAAAAAAAGCTTACATTGCTTTGCAAATACAACTATTATCATGGATACTAGGTGTACCTGCAAAACACTCAAATATTCAAAAAACATTCAAGCATTCATTCATTTCATTAAATTTCACATTGATGTCCGGCTTAAGTTTTTTAATAAAAAGAGATTCTGCTATGCGCAGATAGTTAAAATTACCAACTTGAAATAAAATTTTAAAACAATTAGCAATTTCAGCTGTAGGAGGGGATTTGTGATCCGTCTTGTAATGCTCACATATTTTACTTGGTTTATACCTGTGTTGCATAATTCGGGTTCTTAAGGTGTTAGTTGTGTATCCCACATAAGAGGAATTACATCCTACTTCTTTGCAATTCCTAGATATATTCTAATTCTGGCATTCCTAGATATCTTACTTTGTTTTAAAAATGGTAGAGTTGTCTCCTGTGTAGTATGTGTAGTAGCTTCTAACATTTACTTTTTTCTCTGACTTAACATGTTCCTTTACAATTATGTTTAATTTTCGTTCTTCTCTAGAAAAATTTGTCAAGTTTAATGATTTAAAATAAAAAGTTATCTTGCTTTCCATGTTAAGTGAATTTTTATTTGAAGTTAAAATGTTGTTTATAGTTCTTTTAATAACCTTTTCTATTTTAATTTGAGGGTAACCATTATTAATTAAGTTTTTTTATTCTTATTACCTCTTTGTTAAAGAGTTCCCACGTTGAAGTTATTTTATAAGCTCTGTGAATTAGGGTTTTAATAATAGATAGTTTATATCTTTCTGGTATATTAGAATCATAATTTGTGTATAAGCCTTTATCTGTACTTTTAACATTTACTTCTCTTTCAACTCTACCATTTTTAAAACAAAGTAAGATATCTAGGAATGCCAGTTTTTTATCTTTAACATCTTCATAAGTGAAGTTTAGTACGGACAGTTGTCTAAGTCTTTCTATGAAATTTTTTAAATGATTTGAATTTTCAAATATGACAAAAGTGTCATCGACGTATCTTAAATATGTCTTCGGATTAAATGTGTTATTTTCATTCATAATTAGGTTTTCAATATGAGACATGTAGAAATCGGCGAACGTTGGACCCAATGGAGATCCCATCGAAA
>JABUQX010138743.1:12500-16967 GCA_015478945.1 Trachelipus rathkii
GTATATCCTCATCATGTACCGAAGTTATACTTCCTGGAACCTCCTCTTCTTCTTCAGTGGCGTCTGAAACGGTTATACCTATGGTGTAACTGTTATTAGGGAACCTTAACTCTCTTTCAAACCTCTGTAAGTCGAATTCCGCATCTGAATTTGCATCCTCTGGTGCTGAATCGACCCAATCCAAGAGATCACTAGTATCTATAGGAGATGGAATAGGTTCTGCCTCTGTTTGTGTTTCCTTATCCTCTCCTAAATGTTCCGTTTGAATTCCTATATCCTTCTTATGGCTTGGTTTACCAATGGCCAATTGTAGAAGGTCCCATGTTTCCTTGATTTCTGTCCTACCCCTTCTTTTCTTTTTTACTTTCTCTGGGAACGTACTATATATGATACCTACTGGTGCTTCCTCTACTTCATCCTCTGTTGTTATTTCAATCCCATGTTCATGCTGTGAATAGACCTCATTTTTTTCATTCTCAAAATACTGCCTGAGGTAATCTGGTGGGTCTGCCCATACTTTTAAGTGTGCATAGTGGACCCTCATAGTTTTACCTTGACCCTCAACATCGTATGTCATTCCTCCCGCTATGACTTTGACAACCGTGAATGGCCCTTCATACCTTTCACCAAGTTTTTTCTCTAAGGACCGATCTGCCGAAATAATCTTCCTTTTGACCTTAACTCCTACTGCATAGGGAAGCCAGTTTGGGTGTCCTTCCTTCCATTTGCTTTGCTCCTCCATAGAGATCGGCAATACCTTTCCCTCCTCATGTGTTTGAGTTAATAGTTTTTCGGCTGGTGTTATTCCAAGTTCTGAGTGTTTTGTGTTGTTATAAATTATAACCACCCTGGGTAAGCAATCATCCCACTCCTGGTCCTTTGTCACTATGTTCTTCAGGAACTCTGCAAACGTACGGTTCGTGCGCTCTACTGCCCCGTTCGAAGATGGCTTATAAGGACTGCTGAATATATGATCTATGTTATACCTTGAGCATGTCCCTAAACCTGTTACTTTTGAATTCCACTCCGTTATCTGTTAAAACCTTGTATGGGGGCCTCAAAAATGTTGGTAACATCTGATCTTCAAATGCCCCCGTGACACTTCTGGCTGATTTGTCCTTTAGTGGTCTGACTGAGACCCATTTGCTGCAGTGGTCCACAGCCACTAAACAAGCAACATTTCCTCTTCTTGTTTTTGGCATGGCCATTACATCAATTGCCACTAACTCGAAAGGATTAGCAACTTGGATTTTCCAAACTGGTGGGAATATTACCTTGTGATCTACCTTATTTAGCTGACAAGTGGGACATGTCCTGCACACCTCCTGGATTATAGTATGACCTTTTGGATGCCATACGTACCTTGCCATCAAGTCTGTTAGTTTTCCTTGTCCTATGTGTGCCATGTTTCGGTGTATTACTACACAAATACTGACCATCTGTTTAAACCCTATTACTGCACACAACTTGTCATTCTTCATCCTTTTAACTAATATAGCATTGTTCATTAATAGATCCTCCTTATATCTATAAAATTCCTTTAAAGACACATCCGTTTTAAGAATTTGTTTTTTATTCTTAACCCTCTTCTTCAACTCCTTTATCACCTTAGATCTTTCCTGTAATGTCATTATTTCGTTTAATGTTATGATATTATCAATCCTATTATTATCACACGCTATTACATTATACACATTAACAAGAAAACCATCACTAACCTGATCCTCATCATCCCCATGTGCGATGATGCCTTCTCCAAAGTCCAGAATCGCTTCTGTTTCCACCAAGTAATTCATTCCCAAAAGAAAACATGCCGGAATGAACCCATCCTTAACAACTACCAATGGTAATACTGTTTTCCTGTAGCGTGTATCTATCCTGATAGCTACTGCTGTGGTGCATTCAACAATTTTGGTGGTGATCCCATTTAATGTGATGTCCACACTCCATTTCCTCAAAATAAGTCCAAATGGTTCTAACTCCCTGATGACAGTTTCCTGAACCAAACTAATGACGGATCCTGTGTCTAAAAAGGCACACCTAGATGTTTCGCCAATGGAAATGTCTTGCCATGCAACTCCTGATAACTTGTGGTTGCAGCTTAACCGAGACTGGTGTCCTCTTTCCTTCATTAATAGATTTACCCCTAGTCCCTCTTCTGGTGGGTGTTCTAATAAGTTTTCTGCCTCACTTTCTTCACTGTCCATGAATCCTTCATTTTCTTCCTCAGATGGTACCTCTTGATCTTCGATTGCTAATTCATCTACTATCGTATTATCCTTATTCATCTGGAACGTACCATTATCTCTTAATGGATTGAAATGGGTACCTCCTAATACCTGAATGTGAATGTTTTTTAAATCTTCTCGTTTCCTTGCTTTGGGTCCCATATACACAACTGAACAACAAGTCCCGTGATGCAACCAGATCTTCAAGTTGAACTCATCGCTAGCTGCCAGTAATACCTCTGGGATTGGTTCCCTTCCTGAAATACTGATGGTTTTTAAATATTTGAGTGATTTGGGTTGTTTATCTAACCCATACATCTTCCTGTTGTTTATCAAAACTTCTAGTAGGAATTTCCTTAATTCTTGGTGGTCCTTCTTCTGTAATTGTTCCCTTTTTAAAACTTCCTGTAAGCTCAAAAACAAGGAATCAGCACCTCCTGGTACCACCCTTATTACTTCTAAACCTCTTGGTAGGGCCTCTAGATTTATGACATCGGTTTCTTCCTCTTGTTTCCTTTGACAACGAGACCATGTATCAGCAAAGATGTTTTCCTTTCCCGGAAAATAATGGATTTGAAAGCTGTACTCGCTTAAATCGTCCAAGACACGAGCCAACTTACTGTCTACTAACTTCATTGTGTGGAGGTACACTAGTGGACGATGATCTGTGTATAAAATAAACTCCTGACCCAACAAAAACGGACGGAAACTCTTGATTCCCCACCTGATAGCCAACAATTCCCTCTCTATGGTGGATGCTCTTCTTTCACACGCATCAAATGAATGAGAGTTATAAGCTATTACTCTTTTTTCCTTTCCTTGTTGCTGACATAGACCTGCACCCATACCAAATCCACTGGCGTCCTACATAAAGCTCTAATTTTGGACTACCTTCTGTGAAATCCGGAAATGCCAGCTCTACAGATTCTTTCATCAGTCTCTTTAAGTTTTCGAAAGCCTGAATCCTTTCTTCTGTCCATTCGATCTTATCCTTTCTTTTCCCTCCTGTCAGAGCACTAAGGGGTGCTGCCACTCCTGAACAGTTTTTAATAAACTTACGCTGGAAGTTAATCATTCCTAGGTACCGCCTGAGTTCTCCTATGTTATTTGGTCTTTCCAACTTGTCCACCTGATCCATAAATTCTGGAAGTTTCCTTATTCCAGTCCTACTGAGAATATGTCCTAAAAATTTAATTTCCTTTTGAGCCCAGCTGCACTTGCTGATTTTAATTTTGACATTGGCTTCGGAGAACCGTTGTAGGACCTGTTCGATCAGCAATAGGTGTTCTTTAAAATCCTTTGATATCAGGAGGACATCATCCACATATACCACCACCTTGTCTCGGCTGAATCCTGTTAATATCCTCTGCATCTCCCTCTGGAATGCTGCTGGTCCATTTTTTAGCCCGAAACTCAGCCTTTTGAATCTGTATTGGCCACTAACGGTAGAAAATGCAGTAAAGTCCTTACTATCCTCTTCTAATTTCATCTGATAGTATCCTTTGACCAAGTCCAAACATGAATAATATTCCACCCCATGACACGAAAAGATTGTTTCTGAAATGTTGGCCATTGGGAACCTATCTGCTTCTGTTACTTTGTTTATGCGTCTATAGTCTATGCATAGACGAAGTGTCCCATCCTTTTTCCTAACAGGTACTACTGGGGAACTCCATTCGGCGGCACATGGCTCCACAATATCCTTTAAACACAATTCTTGAACCTGTTTTTCAATTTCTTCATTTGTCCTTTGGTCAAATCTTCTTGCCCTTTGGTAGATTGGGGTATAATCGTGTAGCCGAATCCTATATGGTGTCATCGACGTTGTTGTCACATCTGAGTCACTCTTGCTAAATACACCTCTTTGCTTGTATAATACTTCTATTATTTCCTTTCGTTGTTCTTGTGTTAGTTCCTCCATGAATGTGATTTCTTTTCCTAATTTTTCCTTTGTCCATTCCTCCTCAATGGTTCCTTGTCTTCCTGTTCCTTGTACCAGTGTGTTTATCGTATAACCTCTATTGTCATATTTTTGGAGGTCCTCTTCATCCAATATTAGATGGGCTATTCCTATTTTTTCTCTTTTCCCAAATTTTAATTGTCCTGGTATAAGTTTCCTGATTAATATAGTACCTTCTTTGGTATTCCATTTTACCAATCCTGGTAATAATTTGAATCGTTTATTATACCCTCTTCGGTTATTTTCTTCTCCTTCGACCAATAGTTCTTCTGGTTTCAT